>JAJOZX010001997.1:172500-295000 GCA_023014485.1 Bathynomus jamesi
GGGACTTCGGGAGGCGGCAGATGCGAAGGTAACCACTTCGCCATGAGAAGGCCCCGGCGAAGGGGCAGGGGGGGGTGTCCACAGTCCACCTGAAGACTAGCGACAGGGGACGAGCGGAAGGCACCCGACGCCAGGCGAAGGCCACGGTGGAGAAGAGGATCCAGCATACGGAGTGCCGGAGAGGAGGCGGAACTGTAGACCACACAGCCGTAGTCGACACGGGATTGCACCAGGGAGGTGTACAGGCGCAGCAGAGTACGCCTGTCCGCCCCCCAGGTCGTGTGGGACAGATGACCCAAAAGGGAGAGGGTGCGGCGAGATGTTTGCCGCAACCGCCTAAGGTGTGGAACCCAACCGAAAAATCCGTCGAGGGTCATACCCAGGAATCTAACGGATGGGACGAGGGGAAGAGGAGTGCCGGCAAGGGTAAGAGCGAAGGTATGCGACAGACGGAGGCGCCGAGGACGGAAAAGCATACTGGAAGACTTAGAGGGTGAGAAAGCATAGCCAACCGAGGACGCCCAGCGAACCACCGCATTGATGGCTAGCTGGAGCCGACGTTCAGCCAAAGACGGGAGGCGGCCAGAGCAATAGATAGCCAGGTCATCGGCATAGAGGGAGCTACGAACGGATGTAGGCAGGACCGTAGCGACTGTGTTCATCACGAGTGAGAAACACAAGACGCTAAGGACACTACCCTGAGGGACACCCTCCTCCAACGGAAAGCGGTCAGAGAGGGCAGAACCGATGCGGACGCGGAAAGAACGGGCGGACAAGAAGTTATAAATAAAGGAAGGAAAAGCCTACGAAACCCAGGGAGCGTAAGCAGTCGAAGACCGCGCTCCGCCGGGTAGTATCGTAGGCCTTCTGGAGGTCGAAAAAGACGGCGAGTACAAATTGACGCCGGGAGAAAGCCTCCTGCACGTCATGGCTAAGGAGAAGGAGGGGGTCGGTGGTAGACCGGAAGCGCCGGAAACCAGCCTGGGTAGCAGGGTACTGGTCACTCGCCTCCAAGGTAAAGGACAGCCGCGAGGCGACCATCGCCTCCATCACCTTGCAGGCACAGCATGTTAGGGAAATGGGGCGATAGTTCGACGGGAGTGAGGGGTCTTTATCGGGCTTCGGGATGGGGACGACGATGGACTCACGCCATCGGTCCGGAAATGAACCCTCCAACCAAATCCGGTTATAGAGGTCCAGTAGAAAGCTGAGAGCAGAGGGGGGAGATGCCGTAAAAGGTCATAGGGATATTATCGGGGCCGGGGGCGGAGGAGCGTCGGGGGCGGAGGGCCTCCCGAAGCTCTGTCATGTGGAAGAGGTGATTATAGGGTCATTCCTATGAGGTGGAAATTCGGTGGGTCGCGGCGGGAGTGGGGGGAATCGGAACTGGAGATGGCTGCAAAGTGCGCCGCGAGTGCGTTCGCGACGGCCTCCGGATCGGACACGAACTCGTCGTCCCCGACCCGAAGCACCGGGGTCGAGGGGGGACACGGGTCCCTCAAAGCTACGCACCTTGCGCCAAACAGTCGAGGGGGCAGTCGAGGAGGAGATCCCGGACACGTAACTCCGCCAGGAGGTACGCCGGGCCAGTTTCAGGACCCGACGGGCCACTGCCTTCAGGCGCTGAAATTCTATCTTGTGCTCCAGCTGGCGGTCGGTAGAAGCGGCGGCCGGCACGGCGCCGCTCCTGAACGGCATGGAGCACTCTGGGGTCCACCATGGGACGCTTCGCGGTCTGGGGGAGCCAGAGGTACGGGGATGCAACTGGCGGCAGCCGAGAGGATCTTACTCTCGAGGAAGGCGAGGGCCTCATTGACGGAGGGAAAGGCAGGAATTGATGGCGAGATCGCCGTGCCCCTCGCGTATGAGGCCCAGTCTGCTCGGCGAACAGCCAGCGCGGGCGGACAGAGGTGGGGGGGAGGAGACGGGTCGGGTAAGACACACTGGGAAATGGTCACTGCCGGAAGAATCCGGCAGGACCTCCCAGGTGAACTCCGTCACGATTTCGAGGGAAACCAGGGAAAGGTCGATACAGGTGAAACTGTCATGGGCCGAGTGAAGGCAGGTTGGGAGCATCGTTCAGAAAGGTGAACTCGAGCTCGTCCATAAGGGAGAGAAGGGTCCCGGAGAGAAAGGTGGAGCAAACGTCCCCCAGGCCGGGTCCCGACTGTTGAAGTCCCGAGAATCAGAAAGGGCGGGGAAGCTGGAGAATTAGGTCACGGAGAGAATCGGGTGGAGGGCGTACGTTAGGGGAGAGGTAAAGAGAGCAGACCGTGAGCTGGCGCCCCAAGAAAAGGCGCACGGCCACAGCTTGCAGGACTGTACGGAGCGGGAGGGGGCGGAAAGGACGGAGCGGTGCACGAAGACCGCGGCGCCCCCCCTCCCCGCCCCATCGAGAGGCGGGGAAGGGAGCCCGCAGTAACCGGACACTCGAGGGAGGGAACGGGATCCCAGAATCGTCTCCTGCAGGCAGAAACACGCCGGACACCTGGAGGCCAGGAGAGAGGAGAGACTCTCGAGGCCTACCAGGAGCCCGCGGATGTTCCACTGCAGGAGCGAGGTATAGGGAGGGGTAGGAAGGTCAGCGTAAAGGATGATTATGGGGTGGGTGGGCCGATCGGGCGGCCCGAGATTAAGAGGGAATCGGAAAGCCCCGGAGTTCAGTGAGGGACGCCGAACGAGGGCGAAGGCGAGGGTCCCCCCGACGAGGGGGCGATGTGGAACCAGACGCCGGCAAGTCCTCCAGAGGAGGAGTCTCCCGGACGTCCGGGGGAGAGCGATGCAGAGAAGGGGATGTGAGAGGTATCCAGAATGCCCTCCCTTCACCGGAGGTGCGGGGGAGGCAGGACTACGAGGGGGAGGTGAAAATAATACCTCACCCAGAGGCATTGGCAGGTCGAGGAGAGAGATGGGGCGGTGTCAAACGCGGGGGCGTGCACGTCCAACCACGCCGACCAGGCGGGCGAGTTCCCCCTCAGTGGGTCCATCGACCGGGCCGGAGAGGGGTGTATCTCAGCCCCCACCACGAGGGCCGTCGGGGACCCCAGGGGGGAGCGTGCATAACGGTTGCGCAGTGGGGACGGTGAGGACACCGGGGCGGTAGGGCGAAGGGGGCGTTTGTGTTTGGGAGAGGAAGGTGATGCGAGGCTTATGGCTCGAACCTTTCGGGGTCACCACTGGCGCGGCGCTTGCGGCCCCTATCCCTCCGTCGTGCGGCCCGCATGGGTGACGGCGGGTCACGATCCGGAATGGGGGTGGCCGAAGGCGCCGGTGGAGAGGGCGTAGAAGGGGCAGGGGGGGTTGCCGACGAAGCATCGGCGTTCGCGGAGGGAGCACGTGGGGACGCGCTGGTAGTACGGGGAGCCGCGGTAGGAGTCCGCTGGGCGGCAGAGGATGGACTGGGAGTAGCGGACACGGTGGGTGGAGGCGCGTTGGGAACCGCCGGTGAGGACGGGGTCCGGGAACGGAGAGCCTCGGCGTACGAGGCACCACGCCGGGCCTCGCGCCACGCAACCGGTCCCGCGCCTCCCGAGCGCTGAGAAACTCTGATGAACAGAGGGCCCGAACCTCCCTTTCAAAGAGGAAGGACGGGCAAGAGCGGGATGAAGCAGGGTGTGGTCCATGGCAGTTGGTGCAGGAAGGCGGAGCAGTACAGGGCAAGGGGTGGGGAGGGCCGCCGCAGCGGACACACAACGGGGCCGGCTGACGGCAGGAGCTGCTCACGTGGCCAAACCTATTACACTGAAAACAGCGCGTAGGATCTGGCACGTATGGTCGTACTGAGAATTCGCACGCTCGTCTCTCACCAAAGCCCCAGAATACCGAAACGGGGGGCACCAGTGAGTCGAAAGTGAGGAGCAGGCGAGGAGAAGGGGCAGTTGGGGACCGCGATCTGTCGGGAAAGCGGTACACCCTCACAACACCCTGGGAGGCGAGGTCAATCTGGAGGTCTTCCACCGGGATGGGTAGAAGACGAGCAGCGTAAATTGTGCCCTGGCACTGATTGAGGCGGGGGTGGGGAGTCACCGTGATCCCGCAGCCCAGGACATCGGGGATAGCGAGCAGAGAGGAGGTTTCGGCAGAGGAACGCGACCTTATCAAAATGGAGCCATCCCTCTGAGGCCGAAGGTCAAAACGCGCCGTCCCCGTCTTCCCATGGATCGCTCGAAAGAGGCGTTCGTGGTTAGTGGGGAGGGGCTTGGAGGAGGAGGGGCGGAGGACGAGGAACTTGTCCATCGTCCTAAGGCCGAGTGAAGCCGTCTGGCCAAACACCACCGGAACTTCGAGGGGGCGAGAAGACGAGAAAGGCGGACGGCGACGTCGGGTCCCACGTCCCCCAGGGGCCGAGGGGGCCGGGGGCGATGAGGCCCGACCGGAGTGGGAGGCGACCGGAGTGGGAGGCGACCGGGGCCGCGGGCCTCCCACCTGAGGGCGAAAAAGCAGGTGGGTCCCTATCGGGACGTGGAATATGGGGGGATCCAGGGGTCGGGGGGTCCACTGCAGGTCCATCCGCTACTGGCGGGGGTCGGGCAGCGGCGCCACGAGCCTGGGGAAGAGAGGGAGAGGAGCGTCGGCAAGAAGAGCAGACGGGGTGGGCGAGGGCTGCCGACTGCCCTTACCAGACCCACGGTCCAAAGAGGTAGTCAGAGGGAGGTCAGATGCACAAGCCGGGTCGTCAACGAGGTCCATTAGAGTTGTAAGTGTTTCCATAGAAAATTTTTATTGTAGTTTCGCGCCCGGGGCCGCGGGGAACCGATTACCCGGGGCCCAAGGGGACCAAGCGCACGCCGGCGGGGGTGGGTGCCTCGTCCCATGCAGGTACCCCCGTTTCAAAAGGGGCCCTTGCAGCGTCGAGAGTTCTCCCCCGCCGGCAGCAAAGACCAAGGCCCCCCAGGGTCCCAGGCCTGGGCACCCTACCAGCCAACTTAGTCCGGCCCCGGCCATGGGGCGAGACCCCCAGCGACCAGCCCCGGCAGCCCACGGGGCGCGCGAAGTGAACAGAGAAAGCAGAAAAAACAGAGGGGGCAAGGAAGAGGGTAAAGAGGGGAAGACAGGAAAGAGGGGGCTGTAGGATAGCAGGGTATGCTAAAAGTCCACTTCGCAACCGGGCGGGGACCCGGCAGGGCCCCCAGCCGCGGCTGACCCCCCTCGCCACATGGAGGCAGGAGCCCGCGGGCGATCCACCCCAGAAAGACCGCCCGCGGGGAGGGGGATATATATATATATATATATATATATATATATATATATATATCTATATACAGGGTGGGCCGTAAGTTTCCATACATAGGAAAAAATTAAACGTTTGTTTTTATGTTACTGATGAAGCAAATTTTACGTCAATGGAGAGGTTAATCGGCAAAACATACGTTATTGGAGTAATGCTAACCCTAACTGGCTGAGTCGACGAAGATGCAAGGTGCCGGTAAAGTGATGGTGTGGGCCGGGATATGGGGTGACAAATTATGGACCAATTTTGTCAGTGGAAATCTTAATGCCGAAAGGTATCTAACATGTTGCAAAGAAGAGATTTTCCCATCCCTGCTAAACGAGGAAGGTAACTTCCCAGTTTACTTCCAGCAAGATGGAGCTCCACCTCATTATGGTCTTCACGTGCGTCGGTATTTGGATCAGCAGTTTCCGGATGCTTGGATCGGTCGGCGTGGTCCTGTGGAGTGGCCTCCCAGATCCCCAGATCTCACCCCCCTTGATTTCTATCTTTGGGGGCACTTGAAGGCCATGGTGTATCAGGAAAAGATACGAGACATAAATCATCTAAAGGAACGTATCACCAACGCCATTACAAGCATAACGTCAACTGTGCTAATGCGTGTTCATCAACAGTGGGGAACACGTATTGAAATGTGTTTCAAAACAATGGCAACCATGTAGAGCATATTATATAAATAAAATGGTTGTCCATAAAAAAATGTTTATTTTTCCTATGTATGGAAAACTTACGGCCCACCCTGTATATATATATATATATATACACAAAACTCAGAATGGTTCCCTGAGAACAATATAGTTAAACACAGACCGTGCATGGCACAAGGAACTCTTCGGGAAAATTAAATCCACTATAGTCCGAATAAGTAATGGTAAATGACAAATACCATAGTTTTTTTCTTTTCATGATTTTAGCCCGACGTGGGCAAAGGGTCTCTCGCAAAGAGATCCATAAATATAGCTTCCCTCACCAGCTATCTGCAAAGCAGACAGGATCCAGCTTTGGGACGTGGATCTAGGGTTTAAAGCAAACCTAGATCCCTACACTCAGAACCTCTATATAAGTAAAAGACTCGTTGCATTCACGTCGTCGTGTGAATAAATCAAAGAAAAAGGGGGTAACTATTGTATTTTAGCCAAAAAAAACCAAAATTAAACCTCAACCGGGACATTGAGCGTCCACTTTTCAAGGCACGAAACACGTCCGTTTAGTATACACAAACTCAGAATGGTTCCCTGAGAACAATATATGTTAAACACAGACCGTGCATGGCACAAGGAACTCTTCTGGGAAAATTAAATCCATATAGTCCGAATAAGTAATGGTAAATGACAAATACCATAGTTTTTTTCCTTTTCATGATTTTAGCCCGACGTGGGCAAACGGGTCTCTCGCAAAGAGATCCCATAAATATAGCTTCCTCACCAGCTATCTGCAAAGCAGACAGGATCCAGCTTTGGGACGTGGATCTAGGGTTTAAAGCAAAACCTAGATCCCTACACTCAGAACCTCTATATAAGTAAAAGACTCGTTGCATTCACGTCGTGTTGAATAAATCAAAGAAAAAGGGGGTAACTATGTATTTTTAGCCAAAAAAAAAACCAAAACTTAAACCTCAACCGGGACATTGAGCGTCCACTTTTCAAGGCACGAAACACGTCCGTTTAGTATACACAAACCAGAATGGTTCCCTGAGAACAATATATGTTAAACACAGACCGTGCATGGCACAAGGAACTCTTCTGGGAAAATTAAATCCACTATAGTCCGAATAAGTAATGGTAAATGACAAATACCATAGTTTTTTTCCTTTTTCATGATTTAGCCGACGTGGGCAACGGGTCTCTCGCAAAGAGATCCCATAAATGTCCCGGTTGAGGTTTAAGTTTTGGTTTTTTTTGGCTAAAAATACAATAGTTACCCCCTTTTTCTTGATTTATTCAACACGACGTGAATGCAACGAGTCTTTTACTTATATAGAGGTTCTGAGTGTAGGGATCTAGGTTTGCTTTAAACCCTAGATCACGCCCAAAGCTGGATCCTGTCTGCTTTGCAGATAGATTGGTGAGGGAAGCTATATTTATGGGATCTCTTTGCGAGAGACCCGTTGCCCACGTCGGGCTAAAATCATGAAAAAGGAAAAAAAACTATGGTATTTGTCATTTACCATTACTTATTCGGACTATAGTGGATTTAATTTTCCAGAAGAGTTCCTTGTGCCATGCACGGTCTGTGTTAACATATATTGTTCTCAGGGAACCATTCTGAGTTTGTGTATACTAAACGGACGTGTTTCGTGCCTTGAAAAAGTGGACGCTCAATGTCCCGGTTGAGGTTTAAGTTTGGTTTTTTTGGCTAAAAATACAATAGTTACCCCTTTTCTTTGATTTATTCAACACGGACGTGAATGCAACGAGTCTTTTACTATATAGAGGTTCTGAGTGTGGGATCTAGGTTTGCTTTAAACCCTAGATCCACGTCCCAAAAGCTGGATCCTGTCTGCTTTGCAGATAGCTGGTGAGGGAAGATATATTATGGGATCTCTTTGCGAGAGACCGTGCCCACGTCGGGCTAAAATCATGAAAAAGGAAAAAAAAACTATGGGTATTTGTCATTTACCATTACTTATTCGGACTATAGTGGATTAATTTCCCAGAAGAGTTCCTTGTGCCATGCACGGTCTGTGTTTAACATATATTATATATATATATATATATATATAACCTTTGCGGCCACAAGTTCTGTACCACCTTTCAAAATAATGAAGGATGCTACGTTGTAGCTATAGACTATATAGTCAATGGATTTCAAATAGTTTCACTTTTAAATCTAACAATAATGAAATGTCTTTTACAATAATTCTTATAAGCAAATTCACTTATTTTCCCATACATAAGCGACAATGTAAACTAAATAGTTTGAACGGGCATATTTAGGGACTTATAACAATCATTGTACCAAGATAGTAGTCTATTTTAGGAGTGTTCAGTCCAACAGATATAGATTACCCAATAAGCATTGAATAAGTATGGAGATAATAATATCCCTCCCTGCCTGACACATTGGTTACAGAAAATGGCTCTGAATTGGCATTATCCCATCTTACAATCATTGTAGGGGTGATTGTACCAGAATATTAATATACAGACCCCGTAACCAGGTAAATTACAATTACAGGTTTCATAAATAATGATTAACACGATAAAATGCCTTAGACACATCCCGGACACACAAAAATACATTAGCATCTAAAGTTTGGTATTTATAGACCATCTCTTTTGATGCATATACTGTACAGTAGGGTGGATCGATTTTACATTTTTTCGATTTCCATATTCTAATAGAGACAAAAACTTGCGCATGCATGAGAAAATAGCCTCTGCAAAATCTTAGCTTAATAGGTAATCATCTTCTGCCCCCGGCAGAGCGATGAAATCATATTTTAGTAGTCAAAAACGTATTTTTCTTATAATTTTTAAAATATTTCAATATGCATCAAAATTATTCCTAATAACTATAAAGTCGATGAAAAGACCTCATATGATCGTTTTTCCAAGCGCGTTGTCCTACGTTAATATCTTTGCCCCCGGCAACAACGTCAAATGTTGAAAAAATAGGTAATTTATATACATATTTTCAGATCGGCTCTTTGTCTTAAATAATGCATTTATATATTTCCCATAGCATTTATATCGTTGCTTAGGCATGAAATAACACACACGCAAAATTTTATGACTCTAGTAGTAATATCTTCTGTCCCCGAGAAAAGTCTAAATGTGGATTATAATTACGTTAATGCGATGTTATAAGTACGATAAGTACTAAGTACAGCTCCTCGCTTGCTAATTTTATAAAATTAGCAACCCAGAACTCACCACGAGGAGGTGGCTGTACGTCGAGTTCCACCCTATCCAGCCCCAACCACCCTTCCTTTGGCTGCATGTCGATTTACATACGGTAATCTTTCTTAGAATCAAATCGTGGAATTTTTGTTCGGGAGTGAAGACGGGAGGATGAATCCGTCCCTCTCTTCTATTCCACTTACACTGGCAGAGGCTTCGGTTACTAATTTTGATGAGTCTCTCGACCGCTTGAGTATGACAAGGGAATAGGGGATCAGTCCATCAGGCTGGTCTCCCGTCTCAACAAATCTTTTATTCGGGTATCAGGTATTGTTTTGTAACGGGGGTTCGGTCACCTCAGCCGTTTGCCAGTTGATCATTTCGTAATAGTTTTGACTATCGTAGAGCAGCTCAGGCATGGCGAAGGCTCGAATTTCCCCGCTGGTGATTGTTTTGATCGTGCTTTTAATATTCTTCTCCATCCCAATTCTCTTATGTGTTGCTCATCGGCATGTGTAGCATGGAGATCAAAATATTTTCTGGGTGAGCAAAGAAAGAATTTCTACGGAGGACTTTGTTGGCGATTGTCTTAGATCTTTGAGGCATGGTCTGAGAGAGACGCATCATTTCGAAAAAATGTTTTGCGCCCTCAGTGAAACTGGAGTTTTTCTTTATCTTAAACCAAATTGGTGCGTAAACTGTCATAATGAATCGCACAATTTCGTTGAAGGTGCTGGAGGGTTCACTGGTTGAAACAGAGGCGCAGAATCTATTTGCTGTTGTCAGCCACCTGGAATGCGCCATCTTACCTGGATTTCGAGCCGCGAGAGCTGAAGAGCAGCTACCGCTCGACACTGCTCTGTAGATGCCTAACAAATATTTTTGGTCAGTGCTCAACTCGGCATCATCTATGTCAATGTCGGGAGATGGAATGGCATCGAATTCTGTAATTGGAAGTTTTTCGCAGTCGTTAAGTTGTTTTCCAACTGGTCCAGTAAAGCCCATTGGCCCAGTTGTTTTGCCGGCCAAGTCTTGAATGAGGTGTCGCAGTGATAATTCATTACCGTGTAATAGGCATATGATCCACTGAACTGGCCTTTGTAGTTTCATTTCAATCATACGAATGGCTCCACCCTTTCGACTGGCGCGTCAGTGGCAGCTGCTGCTGGCAGCACTCACCAGAGATGACCTTTAAACCCTAGCCTAGTCATAAAATTTTGCGTGTGTGTTATTTCATGCTTAAGCAACGATATAAATGCTATGGGAAATACAGGGTGTCCATAAATTATTCACCCCATTATAAGCCTTAATAAATTCGTTATTATAGGAGCTATCTTAAAACGGTTTGTGGCAATTAATAACACAACTCAAGAAATTTTTGTTTTAATTCAGTAAACCTCCACGTGAGCCCCATTGGTAGCACGCAGAACATCAAGGCGATAGATGATTTCTTTCCAAACATTAAGAAGAATGTCTTGCGTGATGGAAGCTAATGTCTCTTCAATCCGGTGTCTTAATTCTGTGATGTTATTAACCTTCTTTGCATACACTCTGTCCTTTGTGTAGCCCCATAAAAAGAAATCCAGAGGCGTGATATCCGGGGAACGAGGAGGCCATGGAATAGGGCCATCTCGCCCGATCCAACGAGAAGGGAACTTTTCATTGAGGAACCTCCGCACTTCTAATCCCCAGTGTGGCGGTGCCCCATCTTGCTGAAAGAACACACGGGGCTGCATATCCTCAAGCTGAGGTGCAGCATACCATTCAAGCATATCTAGGTAATTTGTAGCCTTCACAGTGTTCTCATGGAAGAAAAATGGTCCAATCACACGGTTATGGGAGAGAGCACACCAAACGTTTATCTTGGGACTGTTGCGTTCGTGTTCAATAAATTCATGCGGATTTTCTGATCCTCATATACGACAATTGTGTCTGTTGACTTTACCAGACAGATGGAATGTCGCTTCATCACTGAAAACGACATTGTTCAAAAAATGCTCATCTTCATCAATACGGTCAAGAATGTCAACAGCAAACTGTACCCGTTTGGGTTTGTCATTTGGTAGAAGTTTCTGCAAGGTTTGCAATTTGTTGGCATAAAGTTTCAACCTCTTGTGAACCACTTTATGCACTGTTGAACGCGGTATTTGCAGTTCTCGGCTTGCTCGGCGGATGGATTTTGTAGGACTTCGGATAAACGCTTCCTGAATTCTTGCTATCTTATCTTCAGACACACTAGGCCTTCCAGCTCCTTTCTGATGTAGCACACTGCCAGTTTCTTGAAATTGTTTCAGCCATCGCTTGAGTGATTGCTTTGTTGGAGTTTTCTGATATTCCTCCCGAAAACGTCTCTGTACAGTAATTGGAGATTTGGTTTCCCACATCCACAGCACACACATTGCTTTCTCCTTCACTGTCGCCATTGTGCGCCTCGTGGATGTTCTGCGAAATAAAGAAAAAAGTTCTTGAGTTGTGTTATTAATTGCCGCAAACCGTTTTAAGATAGCTCCTATAATAACGAATTTATTAAGGCTTATAATGGGATGAATAATTTATGGACACCCTGTATATAAATGCATTATTTAAGACAAAGAGCCGATCTGAAAATATGTATATAAATTACCTATTTTTTCAACATGTGACGTTGTTGCCGGGGGCAAAAGATATTAACGTAGGACAACGCGCTTGGAAAAACGATCATATGAGGTCTTTTTCATCGACTTTATAGTTATTAGGAATAATTTTGATGCATATTGAAATATTTTAAAAATTATAAGAAAAATACGTTTTTGACTACTAAATATGATTTTCATCGCTCTGCCGGGGCAGAAGATGATTACCTATTAAGCTAAGATTTGGCAGAGGCTATTTTCTCATGCATGCGCAAGTTTTTGTCTCTATTAGAATATGGAAATCGAAAAAATGTCAAATCGATCCACCCTACTGTACAGTATACTGTACACATGTCAGTTCCATGTTTCTTTGCGAAACCAAATTGGTTATCACTAGTATACAGGTGACATTCAAGTCTATTAATGAGTATATATTCAACACAGACATGGTACTGGTCAAAGCTATTGGCCTATAGTTATCTTTACTATTGATTATACCCTTTTTATCTTTTAATACTAGCACCACTAAAAAACAACGGATAACATTGTATGTGGCAAAACATCATGTGTCAGTAAACCTGTAAAGCACATAGCTAACAAAGACACTAATCTCTCATTACTAAATTTCAGATGTTCAGCAGAAATACCATTAATACCACATGATTTGTTACACTATAAACATTTTATGGTTTGTTTAGGCTTAAATACACTAACTCTTATCTCTGGTCTATAGGTAGCATCACATTATTATTACTCGTATGTACAGAATTGAATAATTCACTGTAGTGTTCTTTCCATAATTTGACAATATCCTCAGTCTTTGTTACATTTTCAATATTAGCAGGGACACATATTGCACTATTATTTATTGCTTTTAATTCTTCCCAAAAGTCTCTTGGATTCTTACTGCAAGCTTTCTAGTCAGCGGATCCCCGCTTAAGTCCTCATAGGTTATATTAAAAGTGTGTTCCAATTTAGAAATAAGGAGATTGTAATGTGTCTTCGCAATTCTCATTTCACTAGTTAGACCAACTCGAGTATTGTATGCAGTTTTGGTCTCCGTCCCTTAGGAAAAATACGAGTATAAAAATGTTGAAAAGGGTACAAGCAAGGGCCACAAAATTGATCCCTTCAATGAAACTGCAAAACTACCAACATAGATTAGAACACTTAAATTTGTTTACCTTAGAGACCAGAAGGTCAGCAGTCAGCTTATTCGAGTTTTCAGGATGCTCAGTGGAATAGACAACGCAGACTCCAGGAAATTATTTTCACTTAATACCAATCCGACAAGAAATACTATTCAATGCAATTCCATCCCATTCTACACACAACCTCACTTTATACAGGATTATCATGTGATCAGACACTGCTCTTCATACCTTAAACTACACGTGTTACATACCTTTATCAGCAAATTTCTTTCACGAGCATATAGTCTACCAAACTTCGCTCACAAAGTTTGTTTGTTTTGTACCACGTATACTTACGGTGCTCCCCTACCTTTTTACGTACTCAAAAAAGGTATTCGTTACACAGCTTTCTCTCACTGCATAACACTTTTAGCTTACATACATTATCATTCAATCATGGTACACCATGCTTTTCCTCCAGACCCATACCAACTTCCTCACTCACGTCTCCCATCATCCATTTTGTAACATTCAGGAACCCTTGCAATCACTATCAAACCTACTTCAAAAGCTTTCTCATCCTCACACGGTGCATATTCAACCACTACCGCCACTTTCATGCTCACGACAGTCAGTAGATTCAAACACATTCTAGAAACTGAAACTAATAGTTTCTGAAAGCTAGATTTCATGCATCACACAGTCAGTAGATTCAAACCACCATCCCTGGTTCTCTCTCTCTCTCTCACACTCCACCTCCTTTTATCTGTTTCACACAATCACATCATTAAACGTTCCACCGTTGAACACCCGCACCACTTCTGCTCATCATTTATTCCTCTTATATTACACACACTTAAACGTGCCTGCTTGCAATTACGTGGGTGGTCCGGACAGACGCGACCCCACGTCCGAGGATATTGTTACCCTTCGTGGAGGGAGGGAAAGGATGGGTCCCCAACCCAATCCTTCCTCACCTATAGCGCAAGAGATGCAGAGATAGCTGCACCTTTCGGCGGGCTGAGGTCGGCACATCTCTATATAGATTAATCATTGTTCTTCAAAACTTTCTTGATCAGAAGCCTAAGAACGTCAGTGTTCATTCTAGTACAAAGAAATCCACGTTGATGCCATTCTCATCCATGACTTCTCCACTTTGGTCCAGATTAGGTTAACTTTGAAAATCTTACACCCATTCCCATTTGGCGCCTTTACCTCAAATGGGAATGACATTGAGTGGGATTACCGCCCACCATGACACCCAAGAATGGATCATTATCACTTTACCTGATACGGGTCGCATCAGTTTACGGAGGTTGTGATTTTATTTGACGGACGATGTCAAGCAACAATTCTCTTCAGAAATGGGGTATAAAAGGAACCGAATATTCAACTTTTTTATTTGAGAAAAATGTGAAAATCAATTAAAAACCCGAAAACTGATAAATTCCCATCAATACTCATTAACAAAATCAAACGACAACAGAGAAATACGAGGCCCTCCTAAGAAGTAGCTAAGCGACAAACGTAAAAAAAAAAAACCCGCCAGAAAAAGCAGTTAAAGTTGTACCTAATTTGAAAGCGACATAACTTTCGAACTTCTGAAATTATTTCGTCGAAATAAGATAAAATCTTAAAAAGTTTGGTCACTTTCAAATTTGGTACATTTTTAACTGCAATTTCTGGCGTTTCCTTTTTTATACTCTTGTCGATTAGTCACTTCCTAAAAGGCCTTCTTCATATGTAGAATGAATGTAGAGATAAAAGTTATTTGTTGAATCAGCCTGATTAGAATGAGGTCTGTGTGGATTCTATTTTCTATGGCAGTTTCTGAGGTATTTTGTTTACCAAATAGGCACAACTAAAATAATTTGATCATGACTGTATGAAGGGTCAATGTGGGATTTGGTGGGGAGAGAACCTATTAAATGAAGGTAACTTAGTTTCAGCCTAAATAATAATAGCTGCAAGTTTAAGGGAGTAATCCTTACTAAATTTGCTAAATATGAAAATTTGATATATTCAACATCAATTATGAAATTCAATGAAAAACTAACGATAAAAGTTAAATGTGTTAACATTCAATATTTTATTTAAAAGTGATTTGATAAAAATCTATCAAAATAAAACCGAAAAGAGAATACAATAAAAAAGTTACAGTAGCGAATTTCATATAAATTAACCAAAAGAATTTGTTTAAATTTACCATCCTAGTGTTAAGGTCACTTTTCCAACCTGATTCTTCATATATTATTGGGATGACCCAGAGAGGATCACTATTAATTGATTAACTGAAACTACATCGTTAGCACGGCTGACACCCATGTATCCAGCGTCAACCAACTAACTATGCAACCGTTACCTGGAGAGTGTGACAATTGGTGCGGAGGTAGACTGAGGTACTTTGAGGTAAAAAAGACTGAGTTGATTAAATATTAAAAAGAACATTACAGTTTTCTGTTCCAAACCCTTACAATACGTTACAAACTTAAATGAAGAATTAGAAATTAAAAATTAATTATTAGCAACCACTGATAATGACGTAATCCCCACAAAGTTCATTAAAAAAAATTAATTCTATTTTTGTTTACAAACGTCTTAAGAAAACGCTAACTGAGGAAGTGAAGAGGCATTTTTCTAGAGAGAATTTTTACCATACGTTTTTCAGTTTCAAAATGACGTCACGAATGCTTTTTGACATCCAAAACAATCTGATAAACGAGGTTTCGGGGAGAAAGGGGGGAAAAGGGCGTTCCTGACAGATGACGTCTCTAACAGCTTAAATAAAAAGTGAGAACAGTTTCACGAATGGGGTCGTTACATTCTTCGGAAAATGGATTATGTTAATACTTTTGGAAATGACGTCTTAAACTGAAATATGAAGGCGTCTGAATAACTTTAAGGACGACTTAATCATTTCAGTAACATTAAGAACTTTCTTAACGACTACTAGTAGTACAGTACTGAAGTGGCTAGCCACTAGTAGGTTCTAAGGCTGTAGATGAGGTAGCTTCCACCTGAGTAGGTTCATCCTCCTCTCCTTCCTCACTGAGTTCAGCGACGCCAACGGAAAATGACTTGCAGTTAACGGCCACAGTCAGACCCACTCTGTCTAAAGGAAGTTCCGAAAACAGCGCCTGTGAGTGAAGTATTCGCGTTAAATAACATCTCGAGGCATTCCTTCAACTATACTCAGATACCCCATTTCCTTCGTATGCAAAAACACCCCATCCATCGGGGACAATGTCAATCACAAACAAATACTATTACATCCAAACAGAGCCGGATTTAGACGTGTGGAGGCCCTGGGCAGCCTCCATGTGGAGGCCCCCTTACCTTAGGGGAAGACATAATTGAAGTCATCCATAAGATTCATAATATAATTAACATACATACACTTTCAAAACATCGTGCACTCTTGTGTCTGTCCATTCCACTCATTTCTGCAAAAAATGAAAGCCTCGGGTTACTCGGGTATTCCATTATAGTGAGAGTAGGCCTAAAAGAGTAATAAAAACAGAATAATAATCAGTACACAACAAATAGTAATTGGTAAAAGTTTATGTACTACAGTGGTATTGGACGCGCGTGTTTTTTTGTTGATCATCTATCGGGTTTTTTCTATTTTGATAATGGCTTGTCAATATGTGGAGGCCCCCAAGATGTGGAGGCCCGTGGGCAGCTGCCCACTTTGCCCACTCCTAAATCCGGCCCTGCATCCAAAACAATACTGATATAATGAGAAAATGGACATAATTAAAGACTCCGGTGTTATTCATGAAAACGGTACAGGGACGTTCTTAAAGATCTGCACCAATAAAATCTAAACTTACTACGTATATTATCTAATAATAATACATTCGATGGGGAGGACACGATGTTTGCCTGACCTCGGATCTGAGGGGAAAAAAAAAAAAAAAAAAACACGAAAAAGGTACCATTGTTAGGGTCATACCTATGGCGATACGTGAGGTGCGATCAAGGTCTCATTTATACACCTCACAAACCACTCCAACTGATCTGTTTTTTATTAATTCTTAGGCTGCATTTATATAAGCTCCACATTTCTTCACACATTTGCCATCTACATTATTCCATCTTTCACGGGGTTCCTCCACTTTTCACAATGATATCGCCATTCATTCTCTCCACGTGGTCACACCAACATGGCATACTTCTCTCAGCTTATTAACATGGTATAAATGAGTGAATAACCATATATACACCTTCGATATATTTCCAGTCTTTCAACCACCACTATACTACACCAACAAAATCGTGCTACCGTATATCACAAACTTTGTACTACCTATTTTAACACCTGATTTAACTACCCATTTTAAATACGACGTTAACGTCACAAAAACAGTCCGAAACAGGATACAAGACTCACCTGGGCTTTGTCTTTCCCCGCCACCATATACGACACGCCCATCGAACGCGTCGTGTGGAACCAAAACAGGTCTGTGGTAGAATTAGCTGAATTGTACCGCAGGGAGAGAGATCCACCCATGGGAGAGTCAATGTCTTTTAAGAACACAGAATCTGTCGCCCAAAATTGAAACTTGAATTAGAAATTAGGACTGGACTCCGTGTTCAATGAAATGTAATATCTGAAGTTCTTTACCACCTTTGCCTAACTTTAAAATCGAGTGACGGAGGAGAATTTGCAGCTTTCACGTAGGATAAGAACCCTCTGCGGGTCGCTACACATCATCTGAACGCGGAGGATTCCTCATCCAATTACTCTCCAAACCCAACGTCGCTTAACTTCGACTAATCTAACGGGAAGTTACCACGTTGGGCAGCACGTAGTCCTGGTGTTTATTTAACACAATCAAATAAAAATATCAGTTTAGGATAATTAACGGTAACATCCAGACCCCGAATGCCCTACACGGAGGCTGGGGGCAGGGGAGTGAAGCGGGCGTGAACACAATAAGCAACACTCAAAATTCTTAAAATACTCGAACCTAATAAAAAACGACTATTAACATCGTTGCAACCCGATCTCCCCGAGGTTAGCCCAATGACAGAGTCGGTCTCAACCTGAAGGTTTTGGGTTCTGACTCTCATTTCGGCTTTCAGATTTCTATGGGTCTCTATTTGTAGGGTAGAGATTCGGATCCCAAGTTAATCCGCGAGTCTCCTCCATCACAAGACCTTCGTACTCTAAATGTTGCGGAGATGAATGGCGCCCCTCAAACATTTTCATTCATTCATTTCCTGCCGCAACAACTGAAACAGACAATAATTGGACGCTTCGAAATGAAAGTGATTCAAGTGGATTCTTTACCGATTTTTACCTTTTGCCAAAAAGTGCCTCAAGTACTTGAATCCGCACTCCGCACGCCGAGTGCGTGTCGGCGAAGCGACTCAAGTCTCACTTCGTGAGAAGAAAACCGTGATCAGAGGTGACAAGTACTCGAATAACTTGTTGAATTTTCGCATTCTGAATGCACTTGAATCACTTCTACTGCCAAGCATTCAAATTTTACCTAAAAACTTCTCTTTCACATCTTTGGCGAGGGAAGCTCCTAACGGATCCGTTGCCAACGTAGAATGTGCGCATAACCTCCCGAACATGGTTCTGATCAGGTGTTCACCGCATCCAGAAGTACTCACTGCTACGTTCGTTCCGCTACCTTCAAAAGAACCATTAATTTTTCACACACATACATGTTTGGTTACCCTACAAAACCGCGACATTTAGCCTAAAGAACCTAGTTGACAACCTAAACTAGCCTAATTTTCATTATATCTCCCTTTTTTCATATTTAAAGATTTATTTAAAAAAAAGGGTCAAACCACGGCGACACTACTAATGTCGCGATGGGCTGTGTATATCCTAGTGTCGCAGATCTGTATTGTGGTCACACACGTACACAATAACTTAGGGCGAGTCAAAACAAATTTTTTGGGCTCTTTTTTTTAAAAAACGACACTATGCGAAGGTTTTCATTTGGGTTAACAAATAACATATCAAAAGTTGAGCTATGTGCGACCCCCTGTACTCCTCGCACATAGTCCCCCCTTTTTCCCCACTCTTCTAGCCGAGATTTCACAATAAGCTTTAGAACCTATTCTGAACATCAACTTAAGATATGTTAAAAATAAGTTAGAACACCCTATTTGCCCTTATTTAAATCAAATGGGTATCATCTTTATTTATGGATACTTTTTTGGTTTTATGCAGAGTTGCCAGATGTGGCCAAATTTCACAAATGTGCAAAAAAGTCTGGCAACCCTAATTTTTTTGAGTACTTTTTGCAAAAAATTATATTTTATTTTTGTTTCGGATTATTGATTAAGTGAATTATTATTGATTCAAACTATTGGTTTAGTCAAATTAATCACAACAACAAGAAAAAAGTCGTCAAATGCAGCCTTTGGACATCCTTCTGAGTTTCCAGCAGCTATGACACCAACAAAAGCAGATGATGTGAGGCACTACAACGTTGTGTGACGACGAGAAGAGGCTGAATCAAATAAATCGATTACTTTTAATGAATGTTGTAAAAGTCGCAATACGTTGAAACCATATGGAGAAGGTTCTCTTTTCCTACAATAAGTACTCGTGGAATTTTTCAGGAAGTTGTTAGTGATAGAAGCAGCCTCAAAGTTAAACAAGGTTCCTATAAACCGAAGAGATGAGAGATTTGAACAAAAAGTTTCCGAGTATGATGCTATGTTTGATGTATGTACCCGTGATTGCTACGATAAAGGGATTTGATAGAAACGCCTGTCGGTGCAAGGACAAAATAACAATGGCTGAGTGGGATTCTTCTGTAGGACGAAAGCAAAAGATTAAACCAACTGGGGCCAATTGATAGAAAAGCTGCTTTGATGAGGAAAAGGTCTATTGCTAGAGCTCAAAAGCACACGAACGCCGAATGAGATCACAAGCAGAATTGACTGAAGCTATCAGAGTTGCCCCTTCAACATCACATGAATCACAGTATGCAGCCGGTGCTGAGAGCATGGAGGTAGAGACCAACCAAGAGGATGAAGACTTCGTACCTGATATAGCGTTAATAGAGAATGAGCAGAAGATATATATCTATGAAGAGTTGGCAGTGACCGCAGATCGTTACAGAGTTGCAAGGCAGCAATTGTTAATGCTGCTTTAAAAGATATGGGAATCTGGATCAGGGCAACATGATTGATAGAAAGAAGCTGGAGGGAAAGAGCACGAGTAGGTAAAAAAATTGAGTACCAGGGTCAAATCGGAGAATTTAGGAATAGAATCCTTTGGCTTTGATGGGAGAAGAGATGACATATTAAACAAGGCAGGCAAGATCAAAGAAGAGCACTACGTCATTGTTAAAGAGCCTGGAAATATCTATATAGATCATGTAACACCTGATCATGGAAATGCTCGTTGTGTAGCAGAAGAGCTGATTACTATAATAGTGGACTCAAAGTTCAGACACTCTAAAAGCTTTACTATGTGATGGCATTGCCCTGAACACTGGAAGAATCGGTGGAGTAATAAAGCTTGTTGAAATCTATCTGAATAGAATAGGTCTGTTCAGTGGCTGGTATGCCTTCTTCATATGAAGGAACTACCATTCAGGCACGTCTACGAGGCAATAGATATAAAAACAACAGGCCCAAGTACTTTCAAGGGTTCAATTGGAAATAAATTTAAAAATGATCTAACAAAACTGGTAGTAGTTGCTTTTTCTCCTGTTAAAGGAAACATTCATGAAATTCCATATGATGATGTTAATGCTTTAAGCAGTGACCAAAGTATCTCTACAATATGTGCCTAGCTGTCCAATCTTGAAATGTCTCCAAAGATCTCCAGGTACAATTCATCATGCTCATTGGCTAACTAGAGCAAATAGAATTCTTAGACTGTGTCAACACCAAATCCAACCCAAGATCTCAAAGATCTAGTAGAAATAATTATGCTATCTTATGCTCCAGGATGGTTTTGGGTTGTCACATCCCCTGGCATCTGATGGATCATCTAACTTTTGGTACTTTGGGTATCTGCTGCGCGACTTGGAGAAATAGATTGATCATGGAACCGATGTTTCAGAATAACTCATACTTTGCGAACTCCGAAAATATTCTACTATCGATGATAGACTCAAGAAGAGAAGTTAGAAAGGTCGCAATCCAGAGAACCATTCTCTCAAAAACTACATTTTCTGGATGAAGAAACTTTGACCTACTTCGAACTCTTAATTTTGATTCTTCAGACTACACTGAAATGATTAATTGGTAGAAAGAGGTAATTTATCCGCCACCACTTCTGAGAAACTTTAACAATAAGGAACTTTTGCTAGCAAGACAAGAACCACTCAAAATACTAGACTTTCCTCGTCACAGCCAAGGAGTAGAAAGCGCCGTGAATCTAGTCACGAATGCATCTGATATACGAATTAGCTACAAAAATCACCAAAAATATATTCTTAACCTACTGGAATCACGGCAAAGATTGCCTAAATTTGAATGGAAAGGACAGTGGAATAAATAAACACGCAGTGTTACTTTCCAAATAGCTTAAGTTTATGCATCATGCAAAAGAGCACTTCATGAGGTAATTTTTTTTTCTTTTTCTTGTAGAAGACAAGTTCCATTGTTTAATTTCTCAAAAATGTTTGCAATTCATTAATTTATTCCTTATTTTTTATCTTAATATGTAGTGTAATATACTAAAAACATGTAAAAATGTCATTTTCTTTGAGTTTGAGTAAAAAAAATAAGAAACACGAGCTTAACACAGATGAAACAATTTTTATCATAGTTTTTACGGAAAAATGTATACGTAGGGAATCCAAAAACCCTTTAATAAAGTTCCAGAATGGTCAAATAACTTTAATAAAAGAAAACAAGAGAGGATATACGTTTAGGAATGCTCAACAACGTTCGACATAATTCCCACCTATCTCTATACACTTTTCTAAGCGATGTTTCCAGCATTCCAATCCATTTTTATAAAATTCAGAGTTTTTCGACTGAAACCATCTCAAAACTGCTGTTCTGGCATCTGCTATCGAGTCGAAGCGCGTTCCTTTTATGTGATCCTTCAATTTTTGGAATAAAAAAAGTCGGAAGGGGCTAGATCCGGACTGTAGGGGGGTGAGGTATGATTTCCCATCGAAATTCCCGTAACACGGCTTTTGAGGCATTTGCAGTGTGAGCAGGTGCATTGTCGTGATGGAAAAGCACCCCGCGATGAAGTTTACCAGGTCTTTTTTCAACAAGCTTATCTTTCAGCTTCCTCAAAACATTTTCATAATATTGGGCGGTGACTGTTTTTTGTCCTTCAAGAAAGTCCACTAAAATTATTCCTTCACAATCCAAAAAATTTTAGCCATTACCTTTTTAGCTGATCTTTCTGCTTTAAATTTGATTGGGCCATCTGATCCTCTTGGGAGCCATTGTTTTGACTGAACTTTGCTTTCCGGATCATACTGATATGATCCAGGTTTCATCCCCTGTTACGAGTCTATGCATAAAACAATCTTCATGAACTTCCATTCGATTCAAAAGATCAACAGAAAGACTAGCCCTTTGGTCAAACTGTTCTTGGCGCAACGCTTTAGGCATCCACCGAGCAGAAAGTTTGCTAAGTTCTAAGGTATCCACCAAAATGGAAAGAGCAGAACCACGAGAGATACCCACCTCATTGGCTATTATTTCACAGGAAATTCGACGATCTTTTTCGACTAGTGACCGAACAGCAGCAACAGTTTCTTCATTAATTGATGTTGATGGCCTTCCACTCCTTTGGTTATCAGTAAGAACCTCTTGACCCGTTTTGAATCTTTTGATCCAGTCATAAACGACTGATTTCTTAGGTGCTTCATCTCCATAAACTTCACGTAAGGCATAAGTATTTGTGGTGGTTTCCATTTAAGTTTTGTTAGGAATTTAATGTTAGCTCTCCACTCGAATTTTGAGATTTCCGTTGCCATGAAAAATAGGGTTCTTTTTAACTCCGTCTTAAAGCACTGTCACAAAGGTTGTGTAAGTCTTAGCATGGCCTAATATGTATGAAGGTCCAAATTCATTAAATTCTGATTTGAAATGATTGAATTATTAAACTTTTCCGGAAACTTTTTGGATTCCCCTCGTATTTTGTGCAAATTGAAACTAAAAACAAAAAATTTGTGTGCGCGCGTGTGTGTGTGTGTGGGGGGGGGGGGGGGCTTAGGATAAGCGAAATATTTTACTGGGTGATTACTGTGACCCATACGAAAGCCCTACAATGTGTCTTTTGAATACAAAATATCAACCCACCCTAGACTACACTACGTACGTACATAAGTGAAGTACCGACTTCAAATTCATATAGGTAAAAAAAAAAAAAAAAAAACTAATTTAACGCAAACGTAATGCCATCGAACCAAGAAGGGCATGACAAGCTGACAAGCGAATCGGGCACAAATTAAGGACTGAAAGGTGGTTCCTCTAGGTCATTAAATAGTGAGGTACTCGTTAGCCAAACCATGACTAACATTTTTTTCATCCGACAATAAATGTTTGTAAATTTGTTACTTTCTAAATGGTCTGAGGTACCAAAAGTATTACTTCAAAAAAATGGCCCCAATTCTGAATTACCACACACTTGATCTTACTTATACCCAACTACCAAACGCGTGCACGCACGTACGCACGCACTTTTAAAACTTGACCAAACTAAACTATCCTAAACATCTCGTTTATATTAACAAAATTACATTTCCTTCCCTCGAATACACTTACAGCATTATACTCAGGGGTGCAGTGCTGCCAGAGCGTGCCGGAGCGCCGCTCCGGCACCTCTGCAAGAGGAAGTTTGGAGGAATTACCATAACAAGCAACAAAAAAATTGTCTCCATTAATTATCAACAGTTTCTTACTAGTCTTGTGAACAATTTGCAGCACCGTATGTTCACGACAACATCCATGAAAGGTTCTCAAACTTCTGAACCTCAAAGTATGTATAAATCACTGCTAAATGAAATGTATGTCCTTGAAAAAGACTACTGGCCTGATGAAATACCACCTAATTACGGAGAAGCTGAAATCTCATCTCTCTGTAAGAGGTTTAAGCTTTCTTCTTACTCTGTACTAAATGCCTTTAGAGACTATGTGGAAGATCATGGACGCCGCATCCCCCAAGATTTACACCCATTACTGAGCTGTTCACAAGTTATTCCTATTAGTACTGCTGAGTGTGAGAGGGGATTCAGTCACATGAACTTGATAACAACAACAACACGCTCAAGAATTCTCATAAATCATGTATCAGCGCTTATGTTTGTTAAACTACATGGACCTCCTCTAGTTCAGTGGAATCCTGAGCCATATGCCATATCATGGCTGCGGTACCACAGATCGGCAGATGACACCAGGACAAGAGTTGCTTCAGACCCCCGAAAACATATCACGCCTGACCCTTTGTGGAAATTATTGTGAAACTTCCCACTGGTGGTATTTGGTAAGCACTAAGTAGTTTTAACTTCTTAAATTGATAAAATACATGATTGCTCTTTTTTCTTTATTTGCTTGATAATTATATTTATTTTATGATAATTAGTGAGTGCAAACACGAAATACTTAGTCATCGTGTGGCATATATAGAAACAGGATAGGAAATGGCAGGCTTTTGTCAGGCCCACCAGAGCTCCGGCACCTATAAAATTGGCACTGCACCCCTGATTATACTTCTCTAGTTTATTCACATCTCACAATATTACATCATATGAGAGTGCCTGTGATTACATCATCAACCCTTTAACCAGAAGAGAATTATAAGGAAAATAAACGAGTGTGGTTATTATGCTCATACATCACCAATCTTCAAACAAATGCTTACATTAAAATTTAGAGACATTTGAAATACGGATGCGCTCCTAAATGATCAGAGTTGCGGAACAATTTGCACTGACCATATTAATCCAGAATTTAATGAACAATCGGAGAGGACACGAACATCAAACAAGGTATATGGAGAGTGAATATATCTCAAAGGCAAACTATACTTTTCAATGTAGTAGAAATTCTTACGCTTATTTAGAGGTGGGATTATGTAACAATCTATCGAATGAATTAAAAACAATCAATACTCTCTCATCTTTTCTAAAACGATTAAGGCCTGTAAAGCCTCGTGAACGCTTGCTGAAGGTAGTTTACAACTGTATACAGACAGCATCTGTATTTTATAATGAAATTATATTCATCTATGTAAACTGTATATATTTGTAAATAAATAAAAATAAAAAAATTACGGGACCTTCAGATCACACTTAAGAATAGTTTAAGTCAGCGATTCGCAACCTGTGGCAGGGATACCACCCACCCACCTACGCGGCTTATTAATCGATAACTACTTTTCAAGATTCATGATACACTCTGTATGGAAGAAACTTATTTCTAAAACGAAGCCAAATGCGATGTTAATTGAGCGTTTCACTTACTCTCGAAATTATTCTGGGCCCAACAACCACACCCGTAGACAGCCGCTTGACCAATTCTTCCCGAGTGTTTAAGTAGAATACCTCCGCTGGAAACTGCGCTTGCCACATTACCTTCAGAGTCAACACTCACTGCTCCCACTGTATCCAGAAGACCTGACTGAGGAAACCTTTCTTTACTTCAAAGAAAACATAACATCCCCCCCATCAACATAAAAACATTAAACCCTTTTAACCTATTTCAAAAATTTTGAAACACTGAACCCCAGCAAGGTTGATAGGGGAGAGGGGAGATTACTTACTCCTCGTAGTGATCACTTTGTAGCTAGCGTTGCGTGTGTAATTGTTTTTGGTCTCCAGCTCAAGTGTCGTGCCCACCCCACGGAGAAGGAGAAATGGGTCTTTAAATAATGGTGCCCAGACATTTCGCTACCATATAGAAATTTACCAGTAAGTAAAATTAAAAGGTAATAAAATTTATTAAAAAATTACGAGAATTAATTAGAATTATAAATGATACATGAATTACATAAATTATTACGCATGATTACATGAATTATTAAAAGAATTTTATTTTTTAAAAAGAATGAAAGAATGCATAAAACATTTGATACAATAAAATATCTAAAAATATTTAAGATTATGCGCAATAGCGCGAAGGAATTCCAGTTTATTTCCAGAATCGTATCTTCTCAGTAAATTATGGATCCTCTGCTCACAGTCCCTATACTTTTTCTTCTTCTGAGTTGCGTTTAGGTTAGGTTAGTAACCAAAAGGGGAGAGGCAGAGAGATCAATGTTAAATGTCGGTTTTTATAAAAAGAGATTCTAAAATTCTAAGAGAAGTGTCATCAGATGATGAGGCTAAAATTTTAAAATGTTTATCCAAAAGGGCAAGATTGCAGGACTGGGCATGTTCTCTTATAGGAGAAAATTCTTTAACGACAGCAAAGTTAGACGAAATGTCCGGTAGCGAAATGTCCTAGTAGCGAAACGTCCTAGCACCTAAATAATGTATGTTATGTTCATTGTTCACAATAAAGACTTTTTTTTTCACACAAAGGTATTTTTCACTGTTTGAGGTGTGTAGTTCGGGAGTCCTCTCGTGTCATCATGTTATTGCTGTCACCAACAACCCCTTCCCTTCATCACGAAAAGGAAAGGTACTCTTCAAACCCCGTTTTCATTATGCAAAATATCTATTTCTTACTTTCATTTTGGCAGAAATTTAAAAATTTCAATCCTTAGTCTAAAAATAAAAAAGATTCTGATAACCTTTACATAATACGCACTTTAGAGGCACCAAAAACAGCCTTCATTTAGAAAAAAATAACCATTACCACCCAAAAAAAATTTTCACCTTAAAGAAATCGTGTAAATCATGTAAACATCCCCATGGGTGAACTGGGTGAGAATTGAGGCCCTCCTAGGAAGAAGTGGCTAAGTGACAATAGTAAAAAAGTCAGAAAACTCCGTTAAACACTGTACCAATTTGAAAGTGACTGAACTTTTGAACATATTTTGACAAAATATGAAATTTTTACTGCAGCTTCTCTACACTGTGCCCTAGCTCAAAACATGCTCTATATGATGTCCTCTCAGCTCACGATACTTTCGACAGATTTCCTGTCACCAACACCACCAGATATAAACCCCCTATGAATTTTATTTGTGATGTCGCTTAAAAGATAGTGTTTAAACCGAATCTACACACAACAGAATTGAAAGAATCACCTGAACAAGATATTTCTCATATTTCATCAGATACCAGGTACTCTGTCAAGAGTACCGCAAAATTTGTTTGTGAGCTAAGAGGACATTACACAGAGCACGTGTTGCACTATGGAACTAACTCCACATGCGTAAGAAGGTACAGTAAATATTTCGTGCTTTTATGTCAGTTAATAAAAAACCTTTTAGTGTCACTTGTTTAAAAAATTACCCACGTGAACTCGAGCTTTTAGGTCCACGAGAGCAATCATGAAAGTACGATAGTTTCAACCACTAAAGATAACTGCAAAAATTTTATAAAAAGGTGCGAATTTTTTCTGAACGAAACTAATACAACGTCCGGTTCCCTAGGTAAACTTCGTTAAACTTCCTCACTTGAATTTCCGTTTCCTTGGGATCGTCGAACTTCCTCTTCTTGCCATTTTTCTCTTCCAGTTGTTTAATGTATTTCACACTCTCTTCATGCAGCTGTTTTGACTTCTCTGTGAAGCGAATCAATATTTATGCAAAACATCTTAGAAATACCACGAAACTCATTTCACAAATCTCAACCATCATCTAGCTGCAAATAAGTTTGAAATTGTTCTTTACCTGCAATTAAGTTCTGCGCTTGACACACCTGTACATCATGTGAAATAGCCCAAGTCCTAGCGCCTGACCCTGCAAGAAAGCTGCAAAGATTACCATATTAAAGTGAAAAGAGAAGGCACTTACGTAATCAAAGTCTATAAAATAATGACAGTAACATGCTAAAATCTGAACTAGATACGTACCACCATTTGCATTCAGTTACCCATTTAGAATCAATTTACCAAAAGCTCTTGATGAGCATATCAAAATTTCAATATCTGCTCTGAATTTGAACATTTAGGTAAATACTGGCTTATCCTGACCTCAAAAAATGTTGTATAAAATTTGAATTAGGCAAGGATGGACTTTTGTATCAATTTTGAAAAATATTAAGATCACACATTCACAAACTCCAATTATGGCATGTTAGTTGGGGATTGACTAAAAGAAGGTGCAGTGTAACACATTTCACATAAATAGTATAGTTTACTTACAAATTTGCTATTTATACATTGATGAACAGCTATGACTGCCTTCCATCAGGAAGCACTAGTAACTACACACAATAATGCCATATTAACTAGGCAGACCAGTCTTTACCCTACAAACTAATTAAAGGTTATATTGGTATCCAATTTCTAAAGGTTAGATTGAGATGATTGATCATTACAAATTTTAAGACAGATGATGGTCTAGTATCATGTTACAAGAATTGGGATATAGTTGACTATTGATATATACACACAGTGTATAGCAACTTTTTAAACCAACTAATACATCATTCAGAGAACCTGGTCAATAGTTTGGGTTCTCTCTCTTTGCGGGAGGTTTATGAATACCTGACGAAGATAAAATAAAAACAACCTCATAAATGAACCCACCTTGGGGGAACCAGTCCTCCGGGCAAAGGGTATTTTTGAGCATCTAAAATCTCTCTCGCCAAGAGAATCGGATTTTGAACTCCTGACACAGCTCCAACAGACCCATGATGGTGAGATTTTCCATCCATGACACTGGCATCACATTCAACCATCCCTTTACAGAAAAAATATGAGAAATGTGATTTAAAAATGGTTACAATGTGACTATGAAGTTAATTGTCGCTGTTGTGTAATCCTTTCATGACTCCTAATGGACATTTCTTAACCTGCTTTTAAGTTCAGTTAAAACAAATTGCCAAATTTTCATGTTTGAACAGTTCCAGCCAAAGTTGTAGATTACTATTCTAAGAGTATGTTAATTATTTCATGATGGAATTAAATCTATCATTAGAATATTCTCATAAAAAGCCTTTTCTACTTCGGATAGTGGAAGAATTCCAAATGAGTATTATTAGCTACAGAACTAACTAAAAATCTATTGAGATAGGTGAGCCAACCAAGTATTTAACTTTGATCTTAAACTTTAACAAAATTTTGCCTATGAACTTCAAGTAAATATGACATTAATTATTAATTTCAACATTCTGCTTTTTGAGTTAATAATTTAAACTTAGGCTCTACTCTCACAGTTAAAATGTAGAGCCAAATTCAAGACTGGTAAAAATCAGAGTTGACAAAATTCAAATACGAGTATGAATTAAAGCCCCAATATCTAAGTTTAAAAATTCTTTCGTGCGCAGACACAAGCACCCTGTAAGATAAAACTTCAATAATGAAAAGTGGATCTCTGACAATTTTTTATGAAATTTTTGCAAGTTTTGAACACCAATAATACTTTCATTTAAAGTAAAAATTCAAACAGTTTATTTCCTCTTTCCCACCAATACTGAAAAACTAAGTACCGGTACTAAAATCCGAGATAATGAAAGTAGAAAATTAAATAAAATTTTACAAAGAGGAAAAAAAGGAGTTGGGTAATTCCACACAACTGTCATCCTGAGGGTGAAATTTCAAAACTTGCATACAAACATTGTATTATAGCTCATTTTAAAGGAAAAATTGTCTACTTTCTGATACAAGTCACAGAAATGTGCTAACTGTACACTAGAAAAAAGTTTGATGATTTAGTGAAGGGTATTAGTGATATCATTACGCTTGAATAATTTTAGGTATATTCGATGTCTGGTAATTGGGAGAAACAAAATGATATGAGAGCACTGATTATGTGGGTTTCATTTGTCTGTATATGATAGATATATAATATAACTTATTCCGAGGTATGACACTTTCCATACTCAGATGGCTCAATTTCAAATTGACCTATAACCACTGTGATCACCATTACGGTTTTTGTCTTATTATGTTGCCAAATCCACATTTTTCTTTACTTTTTTAAACAAAGTCAGTTCCTTTTTTAATTTGCCCTTAGGTATGCACAACACCCACCTAATTGGTTTGAATCGGCTCTGCACCTGTGCAAGAAGGATGAACATACCTTGTGATCACCGTTACGTGTCATAACAGTGATCACATAAGCACGTAATGGTGATCACAAAAAATACCATGGATGTATCATATATTGTGTCTACTAATGTTCTTTTACTGTTTCAGAGTTTAACTAATGGTCTCTTACTGTTTCAGAGTTTAGACTATCATTATGGCCCCAATTAGTGCTGCAGAACGAATGCGCAAATATAGATTAAAGTGTAAAACTAGAGAAGATGCAGCAGAAATAAAAGACAAAAACAAAGCCAAGTGTAAGTGGTGGTTTTCGCAGTTAACTCAAAGTACATTAAAGAAACGAAGGGAAAGTGTTAAGTTAAGAACTAGAGCTTACAGAGAAAAACTGAAGGAAGCCCAGCGACTAACTGCAGAGCAAGATGTTTCTGAACAAGTTGATAATGAGCTGAGACCCAGTTCCAGTACTAAATCACCTGGATATGCTACTCGTCAAGCACTAGGTAAGCATTAATATATATATATATATATATATATATAAAATACCAATACAGTATGTAAAAGCTTTACTATCTATACCTACGTCATTTCATCTGTTTTAATATATGAGAGTTAACACGTACCTACTACTAGTAACTGTTCTTACGTCTTTTACAGGTAGAGCTGTGAAGCGCACATATGCTACGCTTTCACAATCTCCCAGTAAGAAGATAGCTGTAATTAAACAGCTAGCTGGAGCTGTTGGCTGGACTCCAGAACTCCTATCAACTACAAGACGACCAAGTATTGCCATCACACAAGACACCATACAGAAAATCAAAGACTTCTACAAGAGATGATATATCTCATCAGAAACCATCTCGTAAGGATGTCATCACCATAATAGATGGAAAGAAAGAGAAAGTCGCTAAACGCACACTTTCTTACAATCTCAGTGAATGTTACCAGCTCTTTCTCATCGAAAACCTGACGTAAAAGTGGGGGTGTCGAAGTATTGTTCCCTACGACCTAAACATGTAGGTCTCATAGATTCTCAGAGCCAGGAGTCATGTTGCTGCCCTACTGCGAGAATCTCGTTCTGCTGTTTCACTCACTGAAGTGGAAACAGCTGAAGCATTGCAATGAGCTATTGCCACTGTTCATTTGTGATATAGAGAACACACAATGCATGAAGGGTGAGTGCAGTCAATGCCCCATTTCGACTGATTTTACTACACTTCTATATGATGAGTTACATGATGATGAATCAGAGCACTCGGTGGTAATTAATGTTGACCAATGGAAGAAGGGCACATTGGAGCGAACCAATATACTTGTGATGAAGCAATCCACGAACTCCAAAGCCAACTGCGCTTTTATAGCAAACACCGATACAACATAGTACAAAACAAGCAAAAGCACTGAGAGAAAACAAAGCAAAACTAACTGCAAACAATATAATTCTACAAACTGACTTTGCTGAAAATTACACAATAAGGCACCAAAATGAAGTCATGGCGGCTCATTGGGTACACAGTACAGGAAACAGCGTTACAATTTACACAGCCATAGCATACTACATCTCACCTGAGAAACAAGCTCTTACAGAGACATCCTTCGCTGTCAGTGACACTGCCACACATGGCAGCCTTGAAGTACAAGTATTCAATCACCATATTCTAGACCAGTTGGTTCCCAACAGTTTTGGCTTATGGCCCCCTTAGGAACCTTATTTTTTCCTGTGGCCCCCATAAGCATATATTTTCAGTAGGTAATATGCAGATTTAACTCTATTTTACAAAATAATCTAGACCACCTTTGCACAGAGTTAAAATCCAAATCAATCATGTAAATATATGGACAGATGGTGCTGCGGCCCATTTTAAAAACAAATATTCAATGGCAGCTCTAAGTAATCACAACGCACTCCACTCTTGCTCAGCCGATGGAGCTTTACAGAAAGTTATCATGGAAAGGGTGCGCATGATGGAATAGGGGCAGTGGTGAAGTATAATGTTTATAGGAGGGTCATGCAGCAACGAGCAGTCGTACGAACAGCAAAGGATGTTTATGAGACAGCAAAAGAACTGGCAAAGAAAACTGTTTGCTGTATGTACCACTTGAAGATATTGAAAGCTCTAAACATATGTATGTTAACATGTGGAAGGGATGTAAGGCTGCACAGCAGATACAGAAGTGTCGTTACGTAAAAGTTAAGGCTCCTATGTTGTTGAGCTGTATGCGAACACTTATGACACGACACCCTACAAAGAGTGTGACATTGAGCCAGACAAAAGGTCATCCAGAAAAAAGCAGACGATGATGACATTGAAGCGTTATGTTCACCTTTACCTTCGACTGATGATGACTCATCTGACACTTCAAAAAGCGAGGATGAGGAAAGTACAGTGCAACGTGATACTATTATTAATAGTGACAGTTTGACTAGCATTGATGTTGAACTAAGAAAGGAAACACACAATGACATTAAAATTAGTGATGATGCCGCAACAAAAGTAAAGGAAACCAACAAAGACGTATCTAACATGCCCAGCACTTCCAAACAAGTTGATACTTCGAGTAATATTAAGATTGCAGTTAAAGTAAATGACTTTGTTATTGTTGAGTTTACTAAGAATCAACACTATGTTGCACAAGTGATGAGCATTAAGAGTTACAAAGGGTATGAAAGAAAGTACATAATTTCATACTTGCGAAAACGCAATGTTTCATTTAATGGTGATGAATATAATTTTGTCTTCCCTGTGAAAAATGACACTGATACCATATATATGTCAAGAATCATTCATTTGTGCCCAAACCTAGTGAATACCGAACTGGCTTCAAATGGAAATGGAGTTCTTCATACCCACACAATATGTATTAAAATATAATGCTATCAGTTGCATATAACATGTCTATAAAGTTTTTTTTATGAGTAAGCAAAGCTAAGTTGTGTATGTATTAAACCATAAAGCTATCAGTTGCATATAACATGTAGACCTATAAAGTTCTGTTTATATATACCGTGTGTATATATATATAATATATATTATATATATATATATATAATTATATAATATATATATATATATCCCCGCAAGGGGGTTCTAAGCTCGTGCTCTTGAGTGCTCTTTGTGCTCGTTTGTACGTGCTTGTTCCTGGAGGTTTCACGTGCGCCCTCCTGGCCCTAGCACCCAAGGATGATGGGCTCGACCCTGCAGTCCTTGGTCTTTTTCCACTTCGACTGTCCCCTCCACCCTTTCTTTTTCCTCTGTCTTTCCTCTCACTTTTACTTTGTTTTTCCGCCGAGATATGCCCTTTTAAATAGAGGCGAATCAGTTCTTCCCGAACTTAAAAAAAAAAAAAAAAAAAATATATATATATATTATGTATATGTTAAACACAGACCGTGCATGGAACAAGGAACTCTTCTGGGAAAATTAAATCCACTATAGTCCGAATAAGTAATGGTAAATGACAAATACCATAGTTTTTTTCTTTTTCATGATTTTAGCCCGACGTGGGCAACGGGTCTCTCGCAAAGAGATCCCATAAATATAGCTTCCCTCACCAGCTATCTGCAAAGTAGACAGGATCCAGCTTTGGGACATGGATCTAGGGTTTAAAGCAAGCCTAGATCCCTACATTCAGAACCTCTATATAAGTCGGGCTAAAATCATGAAAAAGAAAAAAACTATGGTATTTGTCATTTACCATTACTTATTCGGACTATAGTGGATTTAATTTTCCCAGAAGAGTTCCTTGTTCCATGCACGGTCTGTGTTTAACATATAATGTTCTCAGGGAACCATTCTGAGTTTGTGTATACTAAACGGACGTGTTTCATGCCTTGAAAAGTGGACGCTCAATGTCCCGGTTGAGGTTTAAGTTTTGGTTTTTTTTTGGCTTAAAATACAATAGTTACCCCCATTTTCTTTGATTTATTCAACACGACGTGAATGCAACGAGTCTTTTACTTATATAGAGGTTCTGAATGTAGGGATCTAGGCTTGCTTTAAACCCTAGATCCATGTCCCAAAGCTGGATCCTGTCTGCTTTGCAGATAGCTGGTGAGGGAAGCTATATTTATGGGATCTCTTTGCGAGAGACCCGTTGCCCACGTCGGGCTAAAATCATGAAAAAGAAAAAAACTATGGTATTTGTCATTTACCATTACTTATTCGGACTATAGTGGATTTAATTTTCCCAGAAGAGTTCCTTGTTCCATGCACGGTCTGTGTTTAACATATAATGTTCTCAGGGAACCATTCTGAGTTTGTGTATATGTATATATATATATATAACACACACACACAGTGGACCCCGATTTGAGTACGTAATCCGTTCCAGCATGGCGTACTCAATTCGAAATGTACTCAAATCTAACTTAATAACCTATGGGAATTAATTAATTTGTTCCAAAACCCAAAAATTTCACCCCACCCCTACTTTTTCTATAGAAATTGGCCTACGAAATTTAGTAATTGTATTAAAAATAGACAGAATAGAATACAAAATACATACCGTAATATAGACAAAATAGAATAATCCTGTAGGAGTCTTGCTTGATGTGCTGGAAGTTTCAGATGAGGAATGGAGGGGAGGAATTATTGCTTGGAGGGAGAGTCTCCTTCCATGATGATGTCTGGTAACTCATCAGGGCTAGGCGTTCTTAGGCCCACAGCCCACCTGTACTATTCAAAACATTAGACCCCGAATGTTCCCGCAATGAATGCTCTAGACAAACTGAAACGCGTTCGGCGTTGCCGGCTGGCATACTCAAATTGAGTTTTCTACTCAAGTCGAGTCAATAGGATCCTATGGATGAGCGTACTCAAATCGATGCATACTCGGATCGGGGGTCCACTGTATATATGTATATATATATATATATATATATATATATATATATATATGTATGTGTGTATATGTATGTGTGTATATGTATATATATATCCCTGCAAGGGGGTTCTAAGCTCGTGCTCTTGAGTGCTCTTTGTGCTCGTTTGTACGTGCTTGTTCCTGGAGGTTTCACGTGCGCCCTCCCGGCCCTAGCACCCAAGGATGATGGGGCTCGACCCTGCAGTCCTTGTCATCCTTGGTCTTTTTCCACTTCGACTGTCCCCTCCACCCTTTCTTTTTCCTCTGTCTTTCCTCTCACTTTTTCTTTGTTTTTCCGCTGAGATATGCCCTTTAAATAGAGGCGAATCGGTTCTTCCTGAACTAAAAAAAAAAAAAAAAAAAAAAAAAAAAAAAAAAAAAAAATGTATATATATATATATATATATATCCCCGCAAGGGGGTTCTAAGCTCGTGCTCTTGAGTGCTCTTTGTGCTCGTTTGTACGTGCTTGTTCCTGGAGGTTTCACGTGCGCCCTCCCGGCCCTAGCACCCAAGGATGATGGGGCTCGACCCTGCAGTCCTTGGTCTTTTTCCACTTTGACTGTCCCCTCCACCCTTTCTTTTTCCTCTGTCTTTCCTCTCACTTTTTCTTTGTTTTTCCACCGAGATATGCCCTTTAAATAGAGGCGAATCGGTTCTTCCTGAACTAAAAAAAAAAAAAAAAAAAAAAAAAAATATATATATATATACTGTGTATATATACTATATATTTAGTAGTGTATATGTCTAGTTATGTATATACTGTATGTTTTGTAATACATGCGTGTCATAACATCAGGTGTACATTTGTTTTTATAGTGAATACTGCATTCAAATCGCACGGTGATCAACGTTACATTTTTCTTGTGATCACCGTTACAATGTATTTAAATTCCTATAAATAAACTAAATGTGTTTACAAACAAACAAAGTGACCAAAAGGTACCTTAATATGTCACGTAACAGATAAAAATAGCAACAGTCACCAGTTCTTAAAGAATTCATAGGAAATAGCAAAGTATGAAGGTAAGTGAAACATCATGATGCATTGATGTGATAACCGTTACGGGATTTTCGATTTATATCTATAAAATATGAATAAATTTTGTTCGATGCTGATGGTTTTAATAGCATATACTAACATCCCTTAATGTTCACTATAACTTTTTTTTATGTAGGATTATTACTTAATGAGCTACAACAAGAAACGTCCAGTTTTTTTGTCTGCATACGTGATCACCATTACGCTGGAATGACCCAGTTCACAATTTATATCTTTCAAAAAATAAAATGGTGGATGAAGTATGTTATTTAATATACTCTGGAACATTTATGACAAATATGAAGACAATCTCTCTACCTTCAACTGGCTTACAATATAACATCTTTAAAGATCTGTGTAACCAGTTTTGAAAGTAATTTATATGGTTTGCATCTACTTAAAAGATATCTAATGGGCAAAGTAGGTTAAGCCCACTTCAGCCTGGCCTGACCTTTGGCTATAGGCTTATATAGGTAAATGAAAGAGTAAAGAATTGCTTCATTTCTTTTGTACTGTAATGTTTGTAAGTGAAGCAAAATCATGAGTGACACAAAAATATTTAGCCTAAATGAAGGGATTAAAAATAGGTTTATTTGAGATGAAATATAATCATTAAATACTTTGGCTGACTGCACACAGGATCGTCTTGCGACTGACGACTTGAGTCCTGAGTGCAGCCGGCCTTACAGTCTATCTTGATGGGATTATTTAACTTCCTTCACAACATCTGAACTCGTACGATGGAAGGGACCTACAGTTTTTGTGTGGGATCTGAACCATGAATTACCAAATAATGTGGATGTAGAAGATAGACACCCATCCAACTACAACTCAGACCCAATGCTGTTTAACTTTGCTGATCAATAACATGATGGACATGATGTAGCCCATAAATATTTATGGCAAAATTTCACTATTATCCCATTTCCAAAGCTCTTGTATCAAGTTTATTAGGAATAATATTGTCAACCTTACTTTATTCATGTCTGAACCAAGGCCAAATTTGGGCCCCCTCTCAAAGTTGCCCAATGTCAGAATTTAAGCTTATTTTGGTTTTAATGTACAATGAAACAGAAGGACCTCTATCCACTTGGTTAATGGGATAGTTTACCAACATTAAAAAAAGTACCTAACCTAACTCACAAAAACTGTCAATATGATGAGAATGATGCTATTCCAAAACATGATAGGACTACACTTGTCTCACTTTAGCTTTAAAGCTAGTTTTATGTACTTTGCCAAACAGATGATGTCCAAGTAACTGAAATTCACAAAAATTTCAAAACTAAGCCAATAGTCATCCAAAACAATAACAAATTAAGAATGATTTAACTTCAGTTTAGAATGATAGCATTAAATCAGACAATGGCGTAGAATCAATCTGGGTTGATATTTGTGTATCAAGCAAAGACTATATTTGGATAAGTATATTTTACAGATTTCCAAACCAAACACAGGAAGTTGTTGATAGTATGGTTCAGGAAATACAGAGGTTGTAGCGCTGGAACATTAATTATGGGAGATTTCAACCTGCCTCATATAGATTAGAGCCTTTTAGAAGGAAAAATAGGGAAGGAAACTTCTTCATTGAGTGCTGTAATGATAGCTTTCTAATGCAATTTGTAAAACAAACCATGATCATGAGGTTATTAGGGAACTTACAGTAGGAGGGTCATTAGGGAATAGTGACCAATTGATCATATATTTTAAGATAGCATTAAATAGAGATCTAGTCAACAACAGACGTGGGGTAGTAGTAATCGGTAATAGTCATAGACTATTACAAGATTTTTCAAGTAATAGATCATAAATTTTTGGCTGTAATAGTAATAGAAGGTAAAGTAATAGATAATAGTCTATTACTTTTCTATTACAGTGGCAGTGGACATATTGTGTGAACAAAGAACTGAAAAATTAACTAAATCTACTCTAACACACTGCTTCTAATTGCATTTAAATAGACAAAGATCCTTTTCAAATGAGTGAAGTACCCCACATACACAAGTAATAGTAATGGATCAAACATAAAGTAATAGTAATAGAAGAAATCAAAAGTAATAGTAATAGAAACCCAGTAATAGACCCCATGTCCAGTGCTGTAGTCATAATTTCTTCAGTGGGGTAATGCAGTAGGGTAACGCTATAGGTTAACACAAAGTAAAATAAAACCAGTAGGGTAACACAAAGTAAAATAAAACCAGTGGGATAACGCCATTACCTTGCATTACCCCCGGACTACACCACTGCCCATGTCTGGTCAACAATGACTACCTAGTTCCTTGCTTCTCAAAGGGTGACTACAGTAAATTTAGGGAGTTGTTAGGCTCAGTAAAGTGGGATAACTAATGAATTTGCCAATAAAAAATGCTATCGCGATGTGGTCTAGATTCAAAGAAATTTTAGAGGATGTAACAATGTAGATGTATTCCTTTCAGAACTGTTAGGAATAACAAGATTTGGAAACCTTTGTGGTGGAATAGGGAAGTACCGTAGCTAAAATGATTAAAAATTGAAAAAGGGCATTCAGGAAATTTAAAAGCAGTAATAGCCTGATGGACTTGGATAACTATTTATTGGTAGTTAAGAAATAAGATAAATAGTTTGATTAGGAAGAGCAAAAGGCATAGCTAGCTAGTGAAATAAATCTAGCTAGAAATAGCAATAAAGATCCAAAGAAATTCTAGTTTTTATAAATATAATAATAAAAAGCATGATAGGATCGGCCCAATAAAACATTATGATAGGATATTTAAAAATCATCAGGATATTGTTGGTATTTTTAATGATTACTTTAGCTCTGTTTTAACTGAAGAAAATTTAAATAACTTTGATTTGAATTCTTTAGATTCTGTAAACTCAGGTGTTTTTGATAAGATTCATATAAGGAAATATGATGTTAGGCAAGTGATGCATACAATGAAGTAAATAAAGCTGCTGAACATGATAATATATATGCTAGGATTCTCAGAGAAGGGGAGGAGATAGCTTATCCGAGGCACTAGCTACCTAACTATTTTGTTTGCTAGGTCTATTAATTATGCAAAGGTACATGATGAATGAAAAAAAGCAAATGTAGTACACATTTACAAAAAGGATACAGTAGTAAAAAGGAGGTAAGAAATTATAGGCCTGTTAGTTTAACATCATTGCTAGGAAAGATACTAGAAAGAATTATAAATCTTGAATATTCAAGATCATTTGGAAAATTTTAATCTTATTTCAAGTTCACAACATGGATTTAGCAGGAAGGTCTTGCTTGTCTAATCTCTCTTGACTTTTTAGTTTGTAACTGAATGGGTAGATAATGGAAATGATGTAACCTTTGGTTTGCTTCCACCTGAATTGTTCATTCTGATGAAGGTCAAGCTTTTCACTCCACCTTAGACCTACAGTTTAACGTGGAATCCAAACCACACCCTACCAGCAGCCCAGTGTCTAAACCACCCAGGGTACCCATTTATCTAACAACCACTTTCTTTATTGTGTGGAAGGATGAACAGCTGGGTTTTGCGGTGTGCCAGCTGTCATCAGTGGGTCTCAATCCCAGGGCTGATGGATTCGTAGTCAGCAATGCTAACCACTACATGACTAAGGCACATTTTCATAGCTCAAGTCTACAAGTCTGTTTTATAATTTTCTTATTATGCCCTCAAGTATAGCCCTCAAGCAAGTTTTTCCATCTTACAGGTTACATCTAAATTGTCCAAACCTGAAAACATTTTGAACATCTGTATCATATATCCCCTCAAATAATGTCTCTCAAAGCTAACATACCCAGTTCCTTTAATCTTTTCTTGTATTCCTTGTATGCATATGTTATTTATTTGGATTTTAGTAGGGCATTTGACAATGCTCCACATAGGAGCTATTATATAAAAGTTCATGTGATTATCAGGGTTAGTTATAAATTGGGTAGAAAAATGGTTAAATGACAGAAAACAGTCATGAATCTGAGTGGCAGAAAGAAAAAGATCTTGGCATATAGTTAGTAGTGATCTAAAATTTTCTAAGCAGTGCTTAGAGAATAGAAATAAGGCAAATAAAATGCTAGGTATTATTAAGAGGAATGGTAGTTACGAGAGTAAGGAAATCATCTATAAATTATATTTTTATGTTAGGCCTCACTTAGAATAGGGGCATTCCAGGACAAATCACCCCAAAATTAAAAATTTGTCACCACTCCGACCCGGCTTTTAATGAAAATTGACATATGGAGTTCCTCCGGGTGCTGATTTCACTGGTTCAAATAAAAAAAGTTCTATGACCCATAGTTTTTGAGATATAGGCCCCCACTTTACTACCTAATTTTAATGGGCAATAACTCCCAAACATCTTGTTGTAGACCTATAAAACTATACATTTTTAGAATCAGCATGAAGAGATCTATTAAATAATACCACATTCAAATATGTAGAACAATGAAAATTCTCCCCTACCCCTTTTTTATTTTTAACCCCACCCTCCCTAGACAGTGAAACCCAAAAAAAATTTTGCATTTATTAAATTTCCATTAATTGTTAAAAGATACAAAGAATAAAAAATGTGGGTATCAAGTTGCAAGATATTTTAAAAATTATTGAAAAAATATATACATTGAAATTTTGACATTTTAACACAGACTAAAATTTAGAGAACTACAAATGATATATTTACATCCTATGTATAACTCATATTCATGCAGTCTCTCTCTCTCTCAAATGTTTGTTAATTATGCTTATTTTTATTACAGATGTGTTTATTTTGAGTCAAATCATATCTTATTTTTGAGATTTACAATTGTGTATTTTTAGTAATGAAAAATGGTTAGATACTGTGATGATCCTTTACAAAGACATAAGAAAGAGATACACAAGGATATAAGAACCATCAGCCAATCACTTTATGATCGATGTAAATGGAAACTACAAAGGAATACTGTACTATGCAGCAACTGTATAAAATTATTGACCCAGAGACCAGAGTTGCTATCAACATCACAAAGTGAAGAGTCTGATCACAATCAGTCTTCTGATAATGTTATTTCAGAAAGCAATGAATATGATCCAAGTATATCAAGTAATGCCAAAGAAGAGGTTTCTCAAGTTCTAGAAAGTCTTGCTGTGACTCCACTGAAGAAGCGTAAGTATTTAATGATAGTAAATGCAAAAACTTCACTTTTTTCTACGTGAAGGTCAAAATATGAAAATAAAAACCCACTCTTATAGACAGAGTTTATTTCCACGACAGTTTCGACGCCCACTGGCATCCTCCTCGGGTGGATACAGAAACACGAATGAACCAAAACAAGAGGGAAAAACAATCCAGGGACCGACCGTTAAGAAATTCGCACCTAGGTTAGATCCCATTCTCCCGACACTGGAAGGGCATTTTCATTAAGTACATTCGCGCAAATTTAAAACTTTCCTGTTCTAAACATACAGATTCTATTATTTTTTTATTTTTTACATAATTATTAAATTTATTATTAAATTTATTACATTTAATATTGCATAATTATTTATTACAGAAATTCTAAATTTATTATTACATTGTTGTTTATTATACAGAACTTATAAACCGAAAAATGAATGTTTAGAACAGGAAGATAGTTTTAAATTTGCACAAATGTACTTAATGAAAATGCCCTTCCGGTGTCGGGAGAATGGGATCTAACCTAGGTGCGAATTTCTTAACGGTCGGTCCCTGGAATGTTTTTCCCTCTTTTTTTGGTTCATTCATGTTTCTGTATCCACCCGAGGAGGATGCCAGGGGGCGTCGAAACTGTCGTGGAAATAAACTCTGTCTATTAGAGAGGGTTTTTATTTTCATATTTAATGATAGGTATATACTTTTTATATTTATAATTTTTTATTTATATTATTTATTTATAATGCATTTACTTTCAAGACAGTTTTTCAGCAGTTGCTGAAAAACTTAATGAAATTAATATGTTGACATATTAATTATTATTGTCCATATACAGGGTGTCTCAATATACATGCAACCCATGTCACTGCTAATAATTCTGCCAATATTAATGTTCTCGTTCTATTTTTTCAGATTTGAAGAGAGGAGACGATAACAACTAATAATTATCAATCAAAATGCCTTGGACAAAGGAGGAAAAAATATTTTGCATCGCTACTTACTTGGAGACGAAATCATTCAAAACTGTGCAAGCGAAATTTCGCAGGAAGTTCAACTTCAACAATTATCCCCAGAAAAGACAAATTTATCGTTGGGCACACAAATTTCAAGCCACAGGATCAGTAAACAATCTCAACAAGAAAGCAGAAACACCCAGATCTGGCAGGAAGGTGACTGCAAGATCTCCTGACAATGTGAATGCGGTGAGAGATTCTGTCGAAGGAGTCCGAAAAAGTCAATCCGAAGATGTTGCCAAGATCTGGGTCTTTTACGTGCGTCAGTGCAAAGAATCTTGATCAAGGATCTTCAGCTGTACCCATACAGGATCCAGATCAAGCATAAACTCACACCAGCTGACATGGCAAAACGTGTTGTGATGTGCCGGTGGTTCGAGAACAAGATCGAAGAGGATCCTGACTTTCTTGATGATGTTTGGTTCAGCGATGAAGCACACTTCTTGCTCAGTGGGTATGTCAATAGCAAGAACAATGTGTTCTGGGGCACACAAGCCCCAGACGAGGTGCTTCAGAGGCCCTTGCACTCTGTGAAATGCACGGCCTGGGTGGCCATCTCAAAACATGGCATAATCGGACCGTTTTGGTTTGAAGACACAGACAAGGAGGCAGTCACTGTCACAAAGGAGCGTTACATTGTGGTGCTCAACAAGTTTTGGAGGGCACTTGGGACACGTCGTGGCGTGAATCGAGATGTGCAATGGTTCCAACAAGATGGAGCAACTCCACATACAGCCAACATCACGATGGAGTGGCTGGACCACCGATTCCCTGATCAGCTGATCAGCAAGTGCCGCGAACCCGAGTGGTCTCCGCATTCACCCGATCTGAACCCCCCAGATTTTTATCTCTGGGGGTTCTTGAAGGACCACGTGTATGAGAATCATCCTCAATCCATTGCTGAACTGAAAGTGGCCATCACCCAGAAGATTCGTGCCATCAGGAAGGAAGTGTGTCAGGGTGATTGACAACTTCGCTCGTCGGCTTCAAGTGTGTCTGCAGCACAACGGCGGTCATTTGGAACATGTGCTCTAATAAATGTATCCTTTGATCTAGAGACCTCAAATCTTTAGTTTTTAATTGTTATCATATCAGCTTCCAGGAAATGTAATTGTTTTTGGAGTTTATTTTCTGAGTAATAAATTATTATCATGTCAATGGGTTCCATCTATTTTGAGACACCTGGTATATCAAATGGAGTCAAATATTTATTAATTAAAAAATTTCAGATGGTTTGGGTTCCTCAAGAAAAGAAGCAAAAGGTATTCAAACAATAGAAAAAGCATGTCGTTCTTTAAAATGAAAGCTAGAAACAAGTTTAGAAATTGAGATCCCAAGCCCATCAAAAGCTACAAAGTTGGATCATGAAACTCAAGGGTATGAATTTTAAAATGATACCAGTACGCTATTATTAAGTAGGAATATACCTAAACTAAAACTGAAGCATAAAAACAAAATGTAGGTATTCGCCTTTGATAGTAGAAACTAGAAGCACAACTCCCTAAAAATTGGAGATCAATGGGTCCATTAAATCATTTGGAATTCATTTGGTCACAAAATAGTTTTTGGTTTAATTTGACTATCTCAAAGAATGCTCATTTTGTTACACTTGAAATCAATATTATAATCCAAAAAATTTAATATGCACATGTAATGTTTTGTTTATGGCTATTATACATTCATGAATTTGTTTCAGGTCAATGATTCATCTCATGAATGAACTGGTTGAAGCTTTCCATTCTACTGACAGTTATGAGAAGAAACTCAAAATATTGACATTATCTCCATTTACCATATCAAAAACTATAAATTTATTTCAGACAACTGAATATTTAGTTAAGAAAAGCAGAAATATAAAACAAAGACTTGGAATTATTCCTGAAATTGAACCCATGTCAAAAGGAAAAGTAATAACTAAAAGGTACTAAAGATTCTGTTCAGAAATTTTTCAAATCAGATGAGTATCAGAAATGAAAGTGGGTATAAAGAATCTGTGCAGAAAAGACTGGTGTTAATGAATCTGAAAGAAGCTTTTAGTCTCTCTAAAAATAATCCATAGTGTCCCCAAATTGGCTTCTCTAGTTTTGCCAGTCTTCACCCCAGATGTGTTTTAGCTGGAGCTGCTAGTACCCATTCTGTGTGTGTGTGTGTATACCACCAGAATGCCAAAATACAATTCTCAGCTTTGGGTGTCAAAGGGTTGGAATACACAACTCTTATGGAGAAAGCAGTGTGTGATGTCAACAACAGGAATTGCATGATGCAAATATGTTATCTCTGTCCAAAAGAACAAGGTATTAAGAATTTTTTGCTCACTTTTCAAAGTGTTAACGATCCTGAATGTGAAGAAATAAAATATAAACAATGGGTTACTGCAGATCGATGCAATATGGTTGAAAAAACACAATCTGTAGATGATTTTATAAATTCATTAAGAGCAAAAATTGTCAAATTGACACGTCATCACTTTATAGCAAAGAATCAGAGTGCATTTCTAAAAAACTTGAAGAATAACTTAAATAGCCATACAGCTGTAGTTCTTGGTGACTTTTCAGAAAACTACTCATTTGTAGTACAGGATGCAGCCCAATGCACAGTGCATTCCTTTGTGTTATATTATAAGGAACCAGAAAGTAATGAAACAAAACATTCAAGTTATTGTTTTTTATCTCCAAATACAAAACATAACTACAATGGTTTAACACTTTTTTAAATACACTCATACCTATTATTACAAAAAATTACATTATTTTACTGATGGATGTGCAGGACAATATAAAAATCGTTTCAACTTTGTTAACATTTGTAAACATGAAGATTTTGGGCTGGAATGTAAGTGGCATTTCTTTGCCACAAGCCATGGTAAGAGTGCTTGTGATGGGATTGGGGGTACAGTGAAAAGATCTGTAGCCAGAGTGAGTATACAGAGAACATTTGCAAATCAAATATTAACACCAGAAGACATGTTTGAATTTTGTTCAAACAATATAAGTGACAGCGTAAATTTTTTTCAATAAATTCTGAAGAAATTGAAGCTATGGAAAAATTTTTAAGTGACAGATATGAAAAAAGTATGCAGCTAACAGAAACACAAAAATTCCACAGATTTGTACCTATTAATGCAAATAAAAACATTTGAATTATCTTCTGACGAAGTTGGTGAGGTGAGGATTATAAGCAAAGCTTTTCTGGCTGAAGATAATGTTGAAGTTAATCCGAAAATAGGAGAGTACATAGTTTGTACTTACAATGATCAGAAATGGTTGGGATTTGTACATTCCTATAATGAGGAATTTGATGACTTTGAGGTTAGCTTTTTGCACCCATCAGGATATAGTGTTTACTATTACTTTCCACAAATTAGAGATACATGCCACATATTAAGAGATAAAATTTTAGGTTTATTAAGCACACCAACTTTAAAGCCAGGAACAATGCGTATTCAATATGTTTTCCCGGAAAATGAGTTGAAAAAACTTGTGTAATTATGAATCAACTTGATGTAATGTGTGTTTCAATTTGTATTTTTGCTGTTTATTTTCATCCATGTGAATATATCATTTGTAGTTCTCTATTTTAGTCTGCAGGCATAAAAATGTCAAAATTTCACAATGTACATATTTTTTCAATAATTTTTAAAATATCTTGCAACTTAATACCCACATTTTTTATTGTTTGTATCTTTTAACAATTAATGAAAGTTTAATAAATGAAATTTTTTTTTTTTATTCCACTGCCTAGGGGGGGTGGGGGTTGAAAATAAAAACAAAAAAGGGGGGAAAATTTTCATTATTGTTCTACACATTTGAATGTGGTATCATTTAATAGATCTCTTCATGGTGATTCTAAAACTGTATAGTTTTATAGGTCTACAGTAAGATGTTTGGGAGTTATTGCCCATTAAAGTTAGGTGGTAAAGTGGGGCCCCCAAGATTTTGGGGGCCCATATCTCAAACTATGGGTCATAGAACTTTTTTATTTTGACTAGTGAAATCAGCACCCAGAAGAACCCCATACTATGTCAATTTTCATCAAGATCTGAGTTGGAGTGGTGACATGCATCGGGTGATCTCTCCTGGAATGCCCCAATTACTGCATTCAAGCTTGGTCCCTTCACCTTACCTCATCTTAGACATGATACTGATATGCTTGAAGGTGTGCAATCTAGGGCAACCAAGCTCCAAACTTATCCCTAACCAAAGAACTGGAATACAAGGAAAGATTAAAGGAACTGGGTATGATACAGATGTTTAAAATGTTGTTTTCAAGTTTGGACAATTTAGATGTAACCTATATGATGGAAAAACTTAATTGAGGGCATAATAAGAAAATTATAAAACGGACTTGTAGACTTGATCTATGAAAATACTTTTTCAGTCAGAGTGGTAGATTTATGGAATGAGTTGCCATATTGATGTGGTAAATAGCGACTCCTTAATTAGCTTTAAGAAAAATTTGGATGCTTTCATGATTGAAGAGAGAGTAAGTAGATTGTAAATAGTGTATATTCTTAGCTCAAGTTATGTAGGCTACTTTGGTAGCTATGTAAATAGTTGTATGTTAATTAGCTGACTTGAGATTGACATTTTGCACGATTTTATTACAAAATATAGCTCATGAATTGGATAACCTTGATAAACCTCAGTGGCTTCATGTTTCCCAAATGAAATATAATGTAATCATAGAGATGTCAAGACACTTCCTTCTACTCTGACTATGAGTATGCTTTGCTAGAAATATGAAAAGTTACGAGTAAAGTAAACATAACAAACCATCCATTGTGAGAGATGATCCATATCCAGCATTAGTAAGAGGTGAATTTTCCAAAATTTTTGTGGCACAGCAGACAGCATCCAAGGCAGTACCTCTGTTGCTCAAAATACCAATTGCCTATCATCAATAAAAACAAGTAGTTAATCTCCAATATCAAATACCCCCATTTCTAGGGGTTTTATGGGCACTAAAAAAAAGAACTTTTACAAAGGCTACCATAATACTGGCCTAAGCAATGAATTATCATTAAGTTAGTTCAGCGCTGTCCAACTTGCGGCCCGCGGAATGGACATTTGCCAAATTTAATTTCTGAATTTTCTTCCCTATTTTGTCATTTCTAGTAGGGAGAACAACATTCAGCGGGTTCCTAAGTAGGGTTGCCAACCATCCTTTTTTGTAGATTTTTGTCCTTGTCCTTGTCCTTTCTTGAGTTCGGAAAGGACGCCATTTGTCCTTTTCTGATAACAATCTTGTTCAAAACAACAGTTTTATAACAAAACTTTTGTTTAAAAGGAAATAATTATAGTCTTAAGTCGAGTAACATTTTATAAATTCATTTCTTCACTTAAATGTTAACGTTCCATGTAGCGGAAAAGTATAAATTTAAAAATAAATATTGTTACCATAAATTTTGTCAACGCATGACTCAATGGGTCAATATCTGTATATCAATAAAAATATTTACTTTAAGAAAATATGCAATAAAAAAGCATACAGTATAAATTGTAATAAATTATAAATAAAATTTTACTTCTTTCCCTAACCTTGTAGACAGTATATTGGAATTGATGTTCTTGTCCTTTTTTTCAAACTTCATGGAGTTGGCAACCCTATTCCTAAGTCATAATAACCAACAGTGTATGATTATAGGCAACATCTTGGCCGCGCTTTATAGAAGTTGGACAGCACTGGGTTAGTTAGTTAACTATAAATAAAATATGAATCTATGAATATTTTCATACCTTAATCTAAACTCTAAATACCAATTAAATAATTCACTAAATATTTTAGTTTCCATAATTTTAGTGGAACTTCAACTAGGCCTAAGCTTCAAATTATTGGGTGACAATTCATTATTTTTAAGTAGGCCTTCTTTTTTAAAATAGGCCTATAACCACTAAGTTTATTAGTTTACAGTTAAATGCAGACTAGATTTCATGAGATGATCTTGTATCATTAATGGATAAACTCAAAGCAAATTTGCATACCTCTTTACAAGCATTTCTCATTAGTTTTTTATACTGTGTTTTTAAGGAAGACGAATGGCATCCAGCACCTAAAATGACAGAAAAAAGTTAATGCCAATGCAATAAGCCTCAGAAAAAATCTTATAACATCTACTACAGTAATCCCTTGCTTTACGGGTTACATTCTGTAAAATCCTTCCATAAAGTGGATTTCTGTATATTGCATCCTATTTTCCCATAGACTCCCATTATATATTTGGAGATGCATTCCTACAGAACAAAGTCTTAACTCTACAATGTAACATATACACAACACAACAAATTAAATTTCTGTAAAGCAAGGGATTACTGTATTATAACACTGAGAACTAATGAATAGTCTACCATAATGCACCTGTTCCTTCATTTAATTCTGAATATTTTCCAGATGTCTATAAGTAGGATATCAAAGAATATTACCATTTTCATTTAAAGCTATAATTCATTTGCCCTAATTAGAGTTAAATGTAAATGGAAGACCTATAGGGAAATTTAAGTAACAACTCCTTCCTGCATTGTACAATACAATACAGGTAATCCTTGCTTAACATCATCCCAGACAACGTTGTTTTGCTATAACATTGCTAATCTTTTGATACTAATAATTCCATTAACGTTGCAACGATTCATTATAACGTTCTTTTTTCCAGTGATTTTTTGCTATAATGGCTTCTAAGCACCCAAGTGATAGTGCTGCTTCTTCTAAAGAGAAGCAATGCAAGACAATTAGTATTGCTACAAGGGTAGAAGTGCTAAATCGCTTTGATAATGGCGAATGTGCTGTGGACATTGGTGTGGCATTGGGTCTGACTCCCACAACAGTGCATACCATTCGGAACAGCCATGATAAAATTAAGGTGAGTGTGCGAAGTGGTACTTCATTGAGTACATCTAAAACAAGTTGTGCTCGTGGTTCTGTAATTGAAAAGATGGAGAAGCTGCTGGCTATGTGGATTGAGGACCAAAATCAACGAAATGTTCCTGTGAGCCTCATGATAATCCAGCACAAGGCCCGATCTTTACATGAGGATTTAAAGGCAAGTGAGGGGGAAGGATCAATGGAGACTTTTACAGCCAGCAGGGAATGGTTTCAATGGTTTAAGCAATGGTACAACTTCCACAACATCAAAATGACTGGTGAATCTGCCAGTTCGGATACCCTTGCTTTCGAGGCATTCCCGAGTGAGCTCAAGGACATGATTGAGGAAGGAAGGTACTCACCGAACATACATCTCTCAGGAAGAGAAAAGAGCTCCGGGATTTAAAGCAGCAAAAGACCGCTTGACATTACTGCTTGGTGTGGACTCTGCTGATTGCACGCTCCACCAACCCACATGCCTTGAAAGGATATTCAAAGGATCACCTTCCTGTGATTTATAAGTCAAATAAGAAGGCATGGGTAACCAGCGCCATATTTAACCAGTGGTTGAATGTATACGCCACCCCTGCACTGAAAGATTATTGTGCCAAGGAGAACTTGGATTTTAAAATTCTCCTCCTCCTCCTTGACAATGCTCCAGTGCATCCTCCCAATCTCGATGACTTGCATGACAACATTTGAGTTGTCTTCCTGCCTCCCAACATGACAGCGTTGATTCAACCCATGGACCCAGGCGTTATCTCAGCATTCAAGGCTTATTATCTATGCCATACAATGGGTCAACTCCTCAAGGCTACAGATGGTGAAAACAAGCCTATGATCCTAGAGTATTGGCGAGGATACAACATCCTTCATGCAATTGACAACATGAGCAAGGCATGGGAAGAAGTGTGGGAAAGCTGCTTGAATGGTGTGTGGCATAAGTTATGGCCCAAGGGTCAACGACTTCACTGGATTCTCGGATGTGGTCCCATCCCTGAATAGGGATATCCTCAGCTTAGCAAGGGAGGCAGGATTTCACGACTTGGAAAGTGAAGACATTGAGCAGGCCTTAGCATCCCACACAGAGGAGCTGACGAATGAAGATCTGCAAATGCTTGCAGAACAAAGCCCTGAGGAAGCCACCGCAGAAGATGATGACTGAGAACCTCAGCGACTGCTCACAACAAAGAGGATGGCTGAAGCATTCAACATGATTCAGCAAGCAATGCAGATCTTCGCTGATGATGACTCGAACGGAGAATGCAGCTCAAATGTTGCCCGCATGGTCAAGGACAGTATTTGGTGTATACCAAAATCTATACCTAATGAAAAGAAAAAGAAGAGCACCAAGCATTCAACGCTGGATTCTTTTTTTTGTCATTGTCGGGAAGGCGAAGCAATATCTTCACAATGCAAGGGTGCTGAGTTGCAGTGACTCACCACCCACCCACCACCACACTCTCACTCCACCATCTCTTCCCATCAGTGAGTACAACACAAAATGATTATATTATATTAGTAATTAAACATTAATTTACTTTATTTTGATGCATAATATATCTTTTCCATCAAATTTATGTACGTATACGTGAAGGATGGTATGGAGGAAAGGGAAGCTGGGAACCTAACTAGCTTTTATTTTAATTATTTCTTATGGAAAAAAATAGATTCAATTAACGTCATTTCTGATAACGTTGCAATTTTTGAGAATGTAACCACGATGTTAAAAGAGGACTTCCTGTAACTGGAATAATAGTTAGGCACTGATATTAATTTTAAAGATAGGACCAACATAGTAATATTGGGTTATCATCACTCCCTAAGTAAATTTATGGAAAGCATTAGACCCTTGAGAACAAATTGGATTATGGAGGTAATCTTCAAAAAAAAAAGTTGCATCACTAACTGCTAATTAAATGAAACCTGATTAAACCTTAATTTATATGTTGTAATGTAATGTCAAACTAGAAGGAATGAAACTCCCTAAGGATTTCCTCCCACCATTTTAATGTTTTATTTTTCAAATATCAATACTAGTGATGGAACAATTCATCAGCATCAGCACCGATGAAAATCAGGCACTTTTGGTCATTGGCATCAGCATAGGCAAAATTTTGCCAATGACTATGCATTGCATGCATTTGCGTCTCCATTTCTAATTTTATAAGTGGACTAACAACATGCTAAAGCTAGCCCTAGGCTCAAAAAACCATTCTATATATATAGTTTTGTATTGTTTTTATATTTTAATGTTCTTAAAATAAATTTTAATATTTACTTTTTTTTCAGGGAAATTACTTGAAATAGGCAAAGCCTATTTACTTATATATAGCCAAAGTCGGAATTGTTTATGATTATACAGTATATAATTTTTAATTCAAGCATTAATTGATTTTAATTGTAATACACTATGGCAAAACTGTAATATACAGTATGGCAGTGTACCATATTTTTACATATATTTTACATTAATTGACAATTAACTAAGTAATCCATGCTCCATAATCAGCATTTTATTGGAGCTTCTGCTGTGCTTAAAGAACACAACACATTTTGCAGCACTCTGGCCAAGTTTATCATGTTTACTGGGTACCATATTGATTTATTTATCTTTAAAAAGTTTACTTTTTTATTTTTTATACTTTAAAAAGGTCTTTAATTTTGTTTATTTGTTTAATAAAATTGGATTTCAAAAGTTATTTTTATATTCCTTTTTCTAAATTGCATTAATTTTTTTAAAATTTTTTATTCATTGGCTAGATCATCTGCATCAGCTAAATTTTTAGTCATCAGCATTTGCCTCGGCCAAAATTGGTCATCAGTCCCATCACTAATCAATACACTCAGACCCCACTAAATTGACACTCAGTATTTCAGCTGTTTTTCTGCATGTCAAAATATCAGGCAAATTTCAGAAGATTTGGTAAAAATAGTCAAATTACACAGTAATCACCACATGGTACATCTGAACTGCACATGCAATCAAACTTGCACTCCAGGCACCCAACTACCATTTGTATTTTGTGCTGAAAAACATAATTTTCCCTGAGACTTATGGAAATTTAAGCTTATGTAATTTAATATATCATGGTTTGCTTGGGAGTTTGGATATGGAATACTTTTCTGTTCCTGATTACATACATACATTAAATCAATTAGGGTTGGTTAGGTTACTAATTAGGGCAGGTTAAGTCATTCCATATAAAATCAATCAAATATAGGGCATATGTGACCTCCTTTGATTTTTTTAAAGTTTTAATAATAATTTTGTTTACAATATGTTATTAACTTCTTTCTATTTCCAGATTGACTAGTTAAAATGAATTTTCCATTATTTAGTAAAAATTGTGTTAACTATCTATTGGGAAAACATTGAAGAAGAGATGCAAACAGTAAGTAAACTAAAGCTTTTTCAAGACCAAATAACTTGTCTTGTAACCCCTTCAAAATACATCTGCAGGAAAAAGATGAACAAAAGGACAAGTTGTGACTGCAAAGCAAATTCAGCTCAGTTCAAAATGCTACTGAAATGTGGTCTAGATTCAAAGAAATTTTAGAGAATGTAATGTAGGTGTATTCCTTTCAGAAGTGTTAGGGATAACAAGATTAGGAAACCTTTGTGGTGGAATAGGGAAATAGGCTAGCTAAAATGATTAAAATAAAAAAAGGGCATTCAGGGAATTTTTAGAGGCAGTGATAGTATTTTGAACTTGGATAATTATAGGCAGTTAAGAAATAAAGCTAAATAGTTTGATTAGGAAGAGCAAAAGGCATAGTGAAATAAATCTAGCTAGAAATAGCAGCAAAGATCCAAAGAAATTCTTTAGTTTTTATAAATATAATAATAAAAAGCATGATACAATTGGCCCAATAGAACATGATAGCAGGGCTCAAAATTAACACCTGCCCACCCACCAATGGCAGGTAGATTTTGGGTCAGGTGGGTACAAATTCTAAGTTATATGCCCAGTTAGTGGGTAGATTTTGAAAGACTGATTATTAAAAACTACACTACAGTACACTATAAAAAAATGAATGTATGTAATTCTCATTTTTAATTAAGAATGTATGTAATTCTCAATTATTTTTTTGCTTTGGTTCTGACATTTTTTTCATTTTTCAAATCACTTTATTATTCCATTTCAGAATAATTGAGATGTGGAAGTATTATAAATTTTGGGTGTGTGGATTTTTTTTCCAGGCAGGTAGATTTTACCAAATACCCACCTGGTTGGTGGGTGAGGGAAACAGTTTATTTCGAGCTCTGTGATAGGATGTTTGAAAAAGATCAGGTTATTGTTGGTATTTTTAACGATTATTTTAGCTCTGTTTTTACTGTAAAAAATTTAAATAACTTTGACTAATTCTTCAGATTTTATAAATGCAGGCATACTTGATCATATTCATATAAGGAAGGATGATGTTAGGCAAGCAATTCATACACTGAAGTCAAATAAAGCTGCTGGACCTGAAAATATATGCTAGGATTCTCAAAGAAGGAGAGGAAAGCTTATCTGAGGTACTATTTTGTTTGCTAGGTCTATTAATTACGCAAAGGTACATAATGAATGGAAAAAAGCAAATGTAGTACACATTTACAAAATGGGTACAGTAGTAAAAAGGTAGGAAGGAAATTATAGGCCTGTTAGTTTAACAACAGTGATAGGAAAGATACTAGAAAGAATTATAAAGAATAATATTAAAGATCATTTGGAAATTTTTATTTTATTTCAAGTTCACATGGATTTAGATCATGAAGGACTCATTTGTTTAATCTCTTAGACTTTTTAGAGTTTGTAACTGATCAGGTTGATTTAATGGAAATGATGTAGATGTTACTTATTTGAATTTTAGTAAAGCATTTGACAATATTCCACATAGGAGACTTCTATATAAATTAAAAGCTCATGGGATATTGGGGTTGGTTATAAACTGGGTTGAAAAATGGTGAGAAGACAGAGAACAGAGTAATTCTAAATGACCATGAATCTAGGTGGCAGAAAGTGAAAAGTGGGGTACCGCACAGGGTTGGCAATAAATCCCCACCCACCCCAAAAAAAAACCCTCTGAGTGGGTTTTATTGTTTTTTAAGTGTTTACTTTGTCAGGATATTTTTCATTGGATGTGTATTAGAAGTGTATTGGTACTTTAAGGCAAGTACTCCTATATATAGGTACCTACCTAACTTTTACCAATAATCATTGCAAGAGTTACGTATTTTCATTAAAATGTATATTAATATATTGTATACATTGAGAGGGTATTTAGTTACTTAGTAGAGTACAATAGTGGAAAATAAAAGAGAATGATTTAATGAGTTAAACTGAAATTAATTATTTCATGGTGATTAAAAAATGAAGTTTATCAAGTTATATTTATTTAGAAAATCATATACTTTTATGGTCTTCACAAAATACAAATTGGACAAAAAGAAACTAAATATGGAAAGAATATTAATAATAAGCTCATAAAATAGTAACTTATAAGCTCATTGAAAAATCTTTAGACTTAAAAAGACTAGAAAAACAAGAGATCATTCTGAGGGTAGGTTGTTTTCTTTCAGTAACATAAGTTACAAAAATCACAACAGCTAGCTATTATATAAAATTTTAATATCAGCTATTAACTACTCATAATTCTCTAAAACCACAGTGTATGAAATAATAGAATTACTAATCCATTATACATATTTATATTTAAAAATGCATACATAAACAAAAAAAAACAAATTTGCCCCAAAACACTTTTTCTTTTTTTTTAAACCCTGGGTTTTTTTCAGCCCTGGTACCACAGGGATCAGTTTTAAGTCCATTACTCTATTTTATTTCTAAATGATTTAAGAGAAGAGAATAGGTAGTAAAGTTTCTAAATTTGCAGATGATACAAAAGTAGTTGCCCCCAGTTACAAATACAGAAAATTCTTATTACCTGCAAAAGATCTTGATAGATTAGTTGCTTGGGCTAGTAAATGGCAGATGGAATTCAATGTTAAAAAATGCAGTCGTCCATTTTGGTAGAAATAATGAAAACTTTAGTTATGAGATGCAAGGGAACTGGTTAGAGGATGTTAGACAGGAAAAAGATCTTTGTGTTATAGTTAATAGTGATCTAAAATTTTCTAAGCAGCGCTTAGAGTATAGAAATAAAGCAAATAAAATGTTAGGTATTATTATGAGGAATGTTAGTTACAAGAGTAAGGAAGTTATCTGTAAATTATATCATTCTTATGTTAGGCCTCGCTTAGAATACTGCATTCAAGCTTGGTCCCCTCACCTTAGACATGATATTGATATGCTTGAAGGTGTGCAATTGCAATGTAGGGCAACCAATCTTATACCTAACCTATGAAGATTGGAATACAGGAAAAGAATTAAAGGAACTAGATATGTTTAGTTTTGAGAGACATTGTATGAGGGGAGATATGACACAGATGTTCAAAATGTTTTCAGGTTTGGACAATTTAGATGTACATAACTTTTTCTCACTAGAGGCTGATGGGATAACTCATGGGTATAGCAAAAAATTAGAAAACAGACTTGTAGACTTTATCTACAAAAATACTTTTTCAGTCATAGTGTGTTAGATTTTTGGAATACCTTGCCATATGATGGGGGGTAAACAGTAACTTGTTAGTTAATTTCAAGAAAAATTTGGACACTTTCATGAATGATAGCCTGTAGATTGCAAAATAGTGTATAGACCTATTCTTAGCTTAAGTTATGTGGGCCAGTGATAGTCAACCAGGGTGCAGGGGTACATGGAGGGGTGCATGGTATGAGCAATGGGCATAGGGGTGCACAGTATAAAAAGGAGCTTTTTTGGAGAAAAATGTTGGATGTATATTGTATATGTTTCATCCACTAGTCATAGATTACTGGAGAGATATAGCAAGTTATGTGCAGGAATATTGACACATTTTACGTGATTTATGAAGGCTTATCAATTTAGAATTATTTTTAGTGCAAATATGTAGTCATGGATGAGTGTAGTGTTCATTGACTGTGGTGTGTATATATTTAAGTGTAAATCATAATACATAATAGGCCTAATTGGATTTTTTCTTCCCTGCAGATGGCTCATTTTAAATATTTCAAGAAAACTGCTGTTACTGAAGAACAGCAGCCTATGATATTGCATGAAAGGTCCAACACAGATGATGGAAATTTTGCTTCTTAATGTTGAAATATACTGTGAGAGGAAAAAATAATGGTATTCATATTATGTGAATGTGTGTACTGTGTTAATTCTGAAAATAAAGCACAAAGGAGAAGTAAACATGCAAATTTGTGGCAATTTTCTTCTGGGGTGCATGAGTTTCTCAAAGCCTGGCTTAGGGCTGCCATAAAGGTATAAAAGGGTGAAGAACACTGATGAGGTATTCCATGTCAAGTGTACACACTTTTTGGTGATTTCTGCCACTCATCTCACCAATTTTAATGATCTTTGGTGTGGTAGTTGGGTATGATGAGTAATGAAGCGTGACCAAATTTTAGCCACTTGGGTCAAATAGTTTGGGAGTAATGATCCCCCCAAATTTGGGGTCAGCAGCGTAACCTCATGATTTTGAAAGGGCATAACTCAGGATCTAATGGATGGATTTTAATGATTTTGGTGTCAAAATGCTGAGAAAAGACAGCAGAACAACTTTAATTTTATGCATAGAGTGCATTTATTATATGTTTTTGACAATAAGTTTGTATCCAGTTTCTTGATTACTTTTTAAGATGACGCTTTTTCAGGATCATATTGGCTTCAATAGTTTCCTTTTTGTGATTGTACAGGCTCCAATAAACCTTAGCCCCCCCCCCCACCCATGGCCTAAACCATTAGAGTACAGTAAAACTAAACATACCTTATAAAAGAGAATTTAATCCTGCATTTAATGAGAAAATTAAAACTTGGTGTTCCCGCCATTGGCTTCCAAGACAGCCTGAATTCGTTTTGGGTAGCTTGCCAAGTGACGTGAATAGATCTTGATTGTTACACAAATTTGCTGAAACAGTTTCAATGTGTTGCGTCATTGTATCCTTCAAAAATCAATTGGCTGCAGGTTCTTGAAACAAGAGACATTCAACCTTGTCCTTTATAACTGATCCAATGTGTTCACAGACATTCAGGTCAGGAGAATTTCCTGGCCATTCTTCATTTCCAAAGAAATCGATCTCATGGTTCCGCAACAACTGTTGAGTGGCTAATGCCTTAAAGCAGGGGACCTTATCATGCAGAAGTGTGACCTGATCGACATCCATAACATTGTTTGGGTTTGTTAGAAAAGGAATGACATGCTAGGATAGAATATCACGAAAATACTGTCCATCCCAACTCTGACCATTTGGCTTCAGCACCCACATGAGCTTCTTTGCAGTGAACAAAACACACACCAACACAGACTAGACTTTTTAATAATTCACGATAATGTTCATTGTCATCGATTTCATCTGGTATTGTGGCCCACACTCAATCATTTTGGTAGTTAGGCCGACGTGTTACATAAACAAAAAATTCATCGGAGACAGCTAAATGCATGAAATCATCCACATCCCAATCTTCAAGATAATGGGCAAACCACATTCTGTCATCGATGTTAAGTTGAGTTTTTCTTCGCTTTGGAAGTTCATGCCAAGGCTTTAAACCTTGCCTATGATGGTACAGTCAAATGATCTCACCACTAATGATCTTTCCTCTCAACACTTCAATCTCTCTAGAAAGCTTAGCACAGCTGTTTTTCCGCTTATGCATACCACTTTCAATGATGTCCTTTGTTTCCTGAGAGTGTGGCAAATTTGGGCACCCAGATTTGGTTGTATCCATTTCACATTCATCCAAAGTTTTATTCCAATTTCTTTTGACGAAGTCCTCACTTCTTTGCAACTTTTTGGCAACCCATGAACGTGTTATAAAGGTGGCTCCAGCATCACAAGCTTCCTGAAATGTTATTGCTCGTATGCGATCTATCACACGTTGCCTCTCCAAATCACCAATTAATTGAGAAGCCATTATATTATCACTTTATCAGCTAGAGTAATTTTAATACCTTCAATAAATAAAGAATTTTATATATTTTTATAATCACTAAAAACTATTTCGATATAAGTAAACATGTAAGCTGCAAATGGGGAGGGGGGCTAAGGTTTTTTGGAAGCCCTTATATGTTTTTCCAGTAGCTGTCGTTGGGTTTGATTGTGAGGATGTCAGACAAACCTACTGTAAGTATATCAGGATTTCCAGGATAAGTAAATGACTTGTTTGGGCCACAAGGGTAAAGGAAGTTTACTTTCACTTCACCCTCACCAGGATATGTTTCCATCACACACCCAATCCACCAGTGGTTATCATATTCCACTGTTACATATCCTGTGACATTTTCAATTAATTGAGTGGCTTGTTGGGGGAAGCAAATTCCTTTCGACTTTCACTGAGGCGCTGTACATTTGTACCTCTAAACATTTTTTGTCAGTGGTATGAATAAATGTATTTTTGAGTTCCTGGTATGGTTCTCACTTTTGATAAAATTGGATCTAAATATTCTCTCTCATTTGAGTATTGTTCTTGTGTTGCAAAGCTAAAAGACATTTGAGTCAATTTTAAGGAACAGAAATAAAAAAGATCTTTTGGGGACAGAATTTGATTTTCATATGGCCTATGAAGACTTTCTTTTGATGCTTCCTCCGACACCATCCATCCATGGTCCCTTGTCATGGCTGGTAGCAAAAAAATGCCACTCAGCCTTAACTCCAAATTCTTCATGGCAGTGGCATAAATTTAAAAAGTTTTTGCAGTTTTTGTATTCTACAGATCTACAGAAGCTAAGGCTAACAAAGACCCTAAGATCCACTCTAAGGTTAGCCAGAGAGAAAGGAAAGAGTAGGGGGTTAAGAGAAGAGAATAAGGGGTTAAGTAAGGAGCAACACCTATCATTCGTGGGTTAACATTCATTCAGAAAAAGAGGGAAAAAGTCTCACCATCATCATCCGCCAGCCACTGCTGACAAGTCAGAAAAATAGTCAGAGAAAATAGGAGAGGGTGAAAGATGAAAAGAAGTAAAATAAGAACGCTTACAAACCATGCAAACACAGTCTTAACTCACTGTCATACCATGCAAACTACAAACATGCAAGGAAAGAGTTACAGACATGCAAAGTAAAGAGATAAGAGAAAAAAAAAAAAAAAAAGTAGGTAAAGTTAAACAAAAAGTGGGTTAGTTTACGCTACGAGCTACATCTACATTCGTGTTAGTCTAATTTTTTTTTTTTTTTTAATAATTTTATTGCTGGCCTCACACGCTGGCATTCATCGTCAACAGACTCATCCTCGAGCACCACCACCAGAGCTCCTGTTGCTAACTTTGTTTTTTTAAATTAAACAACGTTAATACTTTTAAAATGTCTGTCAAGACGGTTCTTAAACATATTAACGCTGGTAGAATGAACGACTGATGCGGGAAGATTATTCCATTTATCAATTACTTTAAACGTAAAGAAGTTTTTAGCGATGTTAGTAATGAAACGTCTGCCATGCAACTTAAATCCGTTATTGCGAGTATTACTATTATCGAAAGTGAACAATGTCAAAATTTACATTATCGATGTTATTAACGATTTTGAAAACTTCAATAAGCTCCCCCCTTAATCTTCTAGTTTCGAGTGAATACAGGTCTAACTCTTTAATCCTATCTTCATAAGGCTTATTGCGCAATGATGGAATAAGTTTCGTGGCACGACGCTGAACCCTTTCTAACCTATCAATATCCTCATGCAAGTACGGGCACCAAAACTGAATGGCATATTCTAAATGAGGCTTGACTAGGGACTTGCAAAGGGGCAATATAATATTCTTCGATTTAAATTCGAAATTACGCGCTATGAAACCTAACATCCTATTAGTTTTTGCGCAAGACTCCAGGCACTGGTTCCTAACCTTTAAATCCTTAGATACGCGTACGCCTAAATCTACTTCCTCGCCTAAATCTACTTCCTCGTCAACGCTCACTAACTCCCTATCATCCATCGTGTACGCGTAATTATTGTTGTGAGAACCTATATGCAAAACTTTACATTTGTCTACGTTAAATTGCATCTGTCACTTATCTGTCCACTCCATAATCCTATTTACATCGTCTTGGATCCTATTTCTATCGTCCTCGTTAACAACCTTACCGCCTATTTTGACACGTTACTAGTCAATCCTACATCTATGTCATTAATGTAAATGACGAATAGCAATGGGCCTAACACTGAACTCTGTGGGACACCGCTACCTACATCTAACCACCCTGATTCACTTCCATTAACTACGACCCTCTGTCTCCTAGCACGAAGCCATTCTTCTAACCAGTTAGCTACCTGACCGCGTATACCATGCGCTTTAACCTTCGCAATTAGTCTCCTGCACATCCATCGGTAAAATAGATAATTCTGTTTAGTAGCTGAAAATTTGACTTAAGATGATTTATTAAAACTTTTATGAATAGATGCACTGCAACAGTATCATGTGTATTACACTCTGAGATAATAGTTAGAGAGCTGTGATTTACTTTTTCTTGCTCTTTGTAATAATAAACCCATGGATGAAGAGTTGCTTGGCAATTATTCTAGTGAAATCCTTGAGCACAATCTTGGACTACAAAGGAATTTTTTTCGGAAAAGTCCCCAATCACCAAAAAATCACTTTCATCCAGTTCATTTTTTCTTTTTTCTAAATACTTGGCTTGTTGTTTGGCAAAGAAATCATGATGCCTTAGTCAAGTTAATCGAGAAATAAAGGTATCTAGGAAATCTTCTAAATTTTGAATAACACAGTCCAGCTGAGATCGATCTGTTGTTGTCCACTGTTTGTACTGGATTTCATCAATACCTTTTTCTTTGTAACATGTAAGAAGAGTTTCCTTTAGCGAATCAGGTTAAGGGCATTGATCACACTCCTAAATAGCAAGAAGGTTGACTTTTGTCACAAATAATTTTGGCTAAAACGCAGTGGTGACTACATACTCAATGGAGTTTCTTCCTCACTAGTAATTTCTGCCATTCTAGAACCTGTCATCATTAACTTAACATTCTGATGAATTGTGCACACGCACATACACACACGCACACACACACACTGCATCCCACTTGCTCCTGCCGAAACATTCTTTGGGGCATAGCATCGCAAATTTCGAAAATCCTATAGAGAGAGCTGGAAACGAACTTAAATTGTTGATATGCTTCTTTTAGATTACATAAAACTAACCTCTTTTGATATTTTCTTCATTCACCATTTTCTTTTATTGTTACACAGTCTTTCTTGCCTGCCATTTGTCTACTTATTTCACCATTTCTAAAAAACTCTAACAGTGTTAGTTACTTCCAGTGGCAATTCCTTCCCCATCTTTGGATTCAGTGATGACAATACTCCCTTTTCTTTTGCAAGCTGCTGAGCCTGAACAGCTATTCTTTGTGAACAGTTAAATTCTTGAATTAGTTTTCTTACACTCATTAATGGTGCAAAAACAGCTAGAATCATAATTTGGTCATGTTTATCTGAGTTTTGATATTTATCTTTCAATGTTTGGACAACTACTTCTGGATCGGACAGGTTGTCTACATTTGATGGACCTGGCTCTTGAGGAATTTCACCTACAATATCTAAGTGTCTTCTTACTGAACTTTGTATTTTGGCCAGTTTTGTTGGGAGGTATGCTTCATATCTTTGAATCTTGCACTTGACAATCAGACTTTCCCCAATCATGGCGATTGTCTTATTCATTGCTGACAATTCAGCCTCCTTGTCAACACAATCATCATCTGATGACATGGTTTCCATAGTAGTATCAGACAAGCTTGATGATAATATTTCTGGTTCTGCTATATTTTGAACTTGTAAAATAGGTAAGGAAAATTTTTTCTGCATGATGAACATAACTTTTGGCCTGGCTTCAAATGATTTGGAAATTTTTCTATCAGTGATTGTGAAGCAGGCCGAAGATCGGAAGATTTTAATTTATTGTGGGAATTTGAATGGATCACAATATTTTGATGACATTTTATCAGCATATAGTCAAAACCTGAACACACAAATTTAACATGATTAAATATACAAATTATATAGGTACTGTGATGAAAATTATTGTTCTTTTAAAGCAGCAAATATCTTAATATTTGCAAAAATCTTAATATATACAGTTTATTTATCAAACCATGAATGTAGCTATATTTATACATATATTTATATACATACATATATATAAACTTTTTGTGAAGTTATCTTAAATAAAACGCTCAAAATTTTCAACATGCACAATTTCAAATGCTTGTGGAAAGCAAACCTATGGAAATCCCACTCCAATTTTTTGCTTGAATATGCTTCATATAAAGGTCTTCACTTATGCCATTTTTCATGACCTTGAATTTTGAACTCTGACCTGAGATCAAGGTCAAAGGTGAAATATAAATAACTTTTTTTTAATGGAATGTACACACACACACTGTGCATAAAATTAAAGTTATGACCTTTCAGAATCATGAGGTTACGCTGCCAACCCCCAAATTGGGGGGGGGGGGGGGGTCCATCATTATTCCCAAACTATTTGACTCAAGTTGCTAAAATTTGGTCCCACCATCATTATTCAACTACCACACCAAAAATGATTAAAATCAGTGAGATGACCTGACATAAGGTGTGTACACTTGACATGGAATGCCTATGATGTAAGCTACTCTGGTAGTAGTAAATAGTTGTATGTTAATTAGCTGACTTGAGATTGACATTTTACAAGATTTTATTATTAGTAGCTATAAAATATAGCTAGCTCATGACTTGGATAACCTTGGTAGATAAGCCACAGTGGCTTCATGTTTTCCAAATGAAATGTAATGTAAATACCATAGTTTTTAACAGCCTTGGAAACCTTGATTTTGATCTTTTCCTCATATGGGGGAAGTGGTATTGGGCATTTTCCTAACCTAACAACAGAATTACCTCTCAAATCCGAGTTTAATTTGTTGTGCAAATGTTCCAAAATATAACCTTGAAAAATATATTTCTTGCTAGAAATGCGGGTTATGGCATTTACTGCATAGTATCCAAAATAAAAATTTAAGGTAAATCTTACATTCAAGGCCAAACAACAACCATGTATCCTACATTAATAACGCGTATATCAATCGATAGAGCAGAAAAACTATACTGTATATTAGGGTGGTCCTTATTTTTGAAGTTTTGAAATGTGTACCTCCCACTGGTCAGTCCAATTGATGCTCCATGGTAGAAACTAATGTGTGCAAAATCTTTTTCTAATCGGGTAATATTTAGGGTGTGTCCAGTCAAACCAAAGTTTTCCACTTTTAACTTTATTCTGCCTATACTGTAATTAGAAAAATTAGAACTTTCAATTAATCATTGCTAAAATACTATAGAATGCACATTGGAAAAAGCAATATTTTCTGTATTTATACATATGCAAGAGAGTAACAGGGTACCTAAATGGTGTAATATGGGTCTCACAGTCTAACTTATGCACATTTCAATTCAGGACATTTGAGTCCTATTTGGTCTTGGTAGCGGATGATGAGGAAATACCCTGAAGGAATATGGCTTTTGGCAATTGGGATGACACTTGCAGTGTTCTTGAACAACTTGCAGGGTGAAATGGGTCTGCTCCTCATCTTTCATCAGCAAACCATTGTATTCCTGTATCAGTGTGACCCCTTATTCTGGGGTGTCATTCACAACACGAAGATCTCAGACAACATCCTCTGCTTGCAGACAGTCAGGATTTATCATCCAAGTGTCAGGATCCACTTCCAAGAAGGAATCTGGAAGAACTTCTGCACGTTAAGCATCATGAAATCACAGAGTCTAATGTTGGGGATCCTGGTCTGGTCGAGAGAGATTCACTTGGGAGAATCCTCCTCTCCCTCGCAACTGAGTGCTTCCACCATCGCCCTCTTCTCAGAGCTGCCTGCACCAGCAGGAGTTGATTGACACGAGAAGTTTCAACAGATGCAGATCACTGGCAGGAGCTGCAGTTGACAGGTGTGAGAGGAACCAGGACTTAATATAAACTCCAACACCAAAGACCTTGCGTCTCTTGCTTCATCAACTTGAAGCCAGTATCTTTGAACATGAAGATTTTCAAAGCGTAAATCAATCTTGACATTAACTGTACATGGTGGATGGCACCTGGCTTCCTGAATGATACTGTATGCAGTAAATCTCCTCTCACGAACAGGAGGGACAACTCCAACAGTTCACAGTAATCATCATGTTGATGCATCAATCCAAGTTGACTGACCATGAAATCCCTGACATCAGCAGAAAAATCTGAAAGTGCAGCTGCAATGACTGGGTCTTCTACTCCAGGCTTGTAATGAGTGACATTGATATATGGCCAGAATGTCTTGAACCACTTGAAAAGGAGGATCTCAGGCCCACTCGATGGTCCCATTGTGATGCTGAATGCTTCTTCAAGAATAATTTCATGGATGTGATGTCTGCACACCAAGTAGAGAACTTCTGTCTCCAACTTCATTTTGAGCAACACACACGCACCATTCTTCCATCCAGTGTTGCTCGATGTTGTATTGAAGCGGAGGGCTTTGATGCGGTCCTTGACACCCCACTCAGACACCACCTCAATATGGCATCTGTCATTGCTTGACCAGTTTCAGAATGCATAGGATCTGCTCAATTCCAGACCCTGAGACAATGATTGCAGGTCTATTGCAATTATGATGATCTGTTAGATCCTGCATCAGCTTTCCATCCCAATGAAGCACCAGCGGCTTCTTGGGGTTGAACTCAGCCTTGAGCTGGGCTGCTAATTCAGCCTGATGCTTTTGATGATAATGGTGAATAGATGACTGATTGATGGTATGTTCCTCGACATTTAGCCCTGAAGCATGAATGATGGGGGTGATTATCTGCACCACACGACAGTCACTTGTCTTCATCCAGTCGAGCAATGAGAGGACAGAAGGGCTAAGGATGTTTGTCCTTCCCCATTTCTGAGCCAATAGAATGACTTCTCCAACTGATTCTTCTCTCTCACAATCACGCGTGTCGTCAGGATCAGAAGAGGAAGTGGAAGAATCCAAGGAAATGACTTCATCCAAATTGGCTTTCTCGGCAAGCTGTTTGTCCTGGAACACAAGCTGAGTTCTTCATTTTATTGCTTGGGCTCTCTCCTTCTTCAACAAAGAAACATCAACTCCAGCCATGACCCCTTGCCATCCCTTCTCACGCTAAGCCAATAAGAATTCCTTGTCTTCCGGGATTTATCATCATCATCAAGGCATCAGAATGGGCCACATCGAACAGGTCGTTAAATGTTTCCTTGAAGGATTCCTCATTGGCCACTTGGGTCACTGTCCTCCTGGCTTTGTTCTTTTTAAGTCCTTCCCACTTCTTTACCAATTCCTCGAGCTGTTTGACCACATGGTCGATGTGATGAGTCAGAATTTGGGCACTGTCCCAGAACATCTGCACCTCCTTCAACACGCAGATGGCAGCCTCATGTTTGGTGTTTACTGTCTTCAGTTTGTGGAGGTAAAACCTAAGAACATCCCCAATACGGGGTAACCTCGTGCCAGTGAGATCTTCCCTGGTTGAACTAAGCAAGAACACATCAGTCTTGCTGCGAGTAGAAGTTGCCATACTTTCTGAAACAAAAGAAATGGTCAGTAAACGGTATTACCATGTAATACAAATTAAGTGTGCATATAACAGCAAAATAGAAGTGGGTTGAGCATACCCTAAATATTCACCGATTGCAAAACTTTTTGGTAGGGTTTAATATTTATAGAGGGAGTCCAAGATAGGATGGTGGGGAGGTGGAAAATTCTAAAGTTAATTTTTTAAAGTAATATAAGGAACACCCTACTGTATATACAGCTCTGTAAACTTTTCAAAATATAAAAAAAAATAAAATAATTACAATAATTTTAAGAAATGTATAAAATTGAATATAATTCATACAATGGTGATGATTGTAGTAGTACTAGTTTTTTTGTTGTTTATTTGTTGCTTGCTTCTGAAATATGAAAGTAAACTTATATGGTGTCCGGTAGTGTGGACCAAAATGGGGGGTAAATTATAAAGTTGAAGAAATCATTGTTCCACATTAATGCCCTTGTTCCTTTGGACCAGATAGACATGTCAGCAAAATTTTGGTCAAATATGAGAATATTTAGGGGTCCCGAGATTTAATGACTTATAAAAATTTCCCAATGAATAGGCGCGCTTAGAACATCAATGATCAACTCAACTCTTGAGTTGCAACTTATGAAAAAATTTCTTCTTGTTTAAGAAATTTTTGGTGTTAATAGAGTACAAAAACAATCTTAGATCATTATTTCAGAGAAAATTATTAATAAGGAAAACAAAAATTTTGGATAAAATATATTATCCTTAATTGGTCAACTCTAAATTAAAGGCTTTGCCTAATTGGCTTGAACCTTTTAGTTATCCTTTTTATCTCCTAATTTAACTGGTTTATTATACTATTTCAGAAATTTAATTTTTTAAACTAAAAATGGCTACTCGTTCTAAACTAAAGTTTGGCTCATTGGCCATTTAAATAAAGATATACTTTGTTGCCGCTTACCTACAAAACTGCAAGTTTTGCAAACATATTTCTTCCATCAAAAGAGGAAAAATTGGGACGAAGAAGATCCATTAATCTTTGCTTAGATGAAGTGATGACCTACTGGGAGAAAGCCAGGATTCCCACAATGCGTAGAGACAGTGCCATCCGAAAGATTGACTCTTTAATAAGCTGTTATGATAAATTGATGAAAAACAGAAAAGGCCTGAGGAAAAATGCTGTATTGAAGAAGCTATGTTTAAAGATGAAATTAAGGCTGAAATTCTTGATATTGGTCACTCTAATGCCCTTTTGATGATGTCAAATGAAGAAGACAAGCTTTTCTACTTAAGCCAGCAAGAATATCCTACACAAAGTAGCATGGGTACAGTAGACCAAATTCTTGCAGAGAGAGAAAAGAAGGCTTCATCATGAAGAATTAGTGTGTGAAAGAGCCCTCAAGAGCAGAAGCGATCTAAAAGATCATTCTTGCCTGCCAATAGAGATGATTTCACATCATCATCATCACACTAATGACGACAACCTTGAAATGAATTTTCAAGGTCCCTCTGAAGAGCAATTTAAAAAGAAAATGTTGGCTCCTAAAAGTCAAAGCCTATTGACAAAAATGTTGTAGCAGCCTATGATAGAGTGAATCTTTCCAATCGAGATGCAGCTATGTCTTATGCTGTTGTTGCTCAGTCTTTGGGCCATAATTTGGAAAACATTACAGTGTCAAAATCTACTATGCTTCGAACTCGTCAAAAGTTACGCAAAGAAATAGCAACAGAATATCAAGAGCAAGCATTTTGTCCTGGAGAGCCTTTAGTTCTTCATTGGGATGGAAAATGCTCCCAGAGATATCAGGTTAGTTTTTTGTCTGATTAATTTAGCATATTTATATTTTATCTCTCAGGTGAAAAACTTAGTTGTGTGTCTGGTTTTCACACCTAGGCAATGTGTTATTATCTGGTTGGTTTTAATTAAACATTTTGATAGCTAAATTTCTATTTAATTAGGTTACATTTGACTGTCTGAAGCTAGTTTTCACAATCTACACCATTTTACCTTTAATTTAAAATAAGTCAAGTTTAATTTAAAATAAGTCAAGTTTAATTTAAAATAAGTCAAGTTTAATTTAAAATAAGTCAAGTTTAATTTAAAATAAGTCAAGTTTAATTTAAAATAAGTCAAGTTTAATTTAAAATAAGTCAAGTTTAATTTAAAATAAGTCAAGTTTAATTTAAAATAAGTCAAGTTTAATTTAAAATAAGTCAAGTTTAATTTAAAATAAGTCAAGTTTAATTTAAAATAAGTCAAGTTTAATTTAAAATAAGTCAAGTTTAATTTAAAATAAGTCAAGTTTAATTTAAAATAAGTCAAGTTTAATTTAAAATAAGTCAAGTTTAATTTAAAATAAGTCAAGTTTAATTTAAAATAAGTCAAGTTTAATTTAAAATAAGTCAAGTTTAATTTAAAATAAGTCAAGTTTAATTTAAAATAAGTCAAGTTTAATTTAAAATAAGTCAAGTTTAATTTAAAATAAGTCAAGTTTAATTTAAAATAAGTCAAGTTTAATTTAAAATAAGTCAAGTTTAATTTAAAATAAGTCAAGTTTAATTTAAAATAAGTCAAGTTTAATTTAAAATAAGTCAAGTTTAATTTAAAATAAGTCAAGTTTAATTTAAAATAAGTCAAGTTTAATTTAAAATAAGTCAAGTTTAATTTAAAATAAGTCAAGTTTAATTTAAAATAAGTCAAGTTTAATTTAAAATAAGTCAAGTTTAATTTAAAATAAGTCAAGTTTAATTTAAAATAAGTCAAGTTTAATTTAAAATAAGTCAAGTTTAATTTAAAATAAGTCAAGTTTAATTTAAAATAAGTCAAGTTTAATTTAAAATAAGTCAAGTTTAATTTAAAATAAGTCAAGTTTAATTTAAAATAAGTCAAGTTTAATTTAAATAAGTCAAGTTTAATTTAAAATAAGTCAAGTTTAATTTAAAATAAGTCAAGTTTTTTAAAATAAGTCAAGTTTAATTTAAAATAAGTCAAGTTTAATTTAAAATAAGTCAAGTTTAATTTAAAATAAGTCAAGTTTAATTTAAAATAAGTCAAGTTTAATTTAAAATAAGTCAAGTTTAATTTAAAATTATATATTATATATATATAAATTATAATACAGTGGAACCTCGACTTACGAACGCCTCTATTTACGACCAAATCGACATACGAACATACACCCGGTGGAAAACAATCTGCCCCTTAAGTGTCTCCTCATCATGGACAATGCTCCTGCACACCCGCCAGACTTGGTAGATGACTTGGATGCCGAGTACGACTTTATAAAAGTCAAGTTCCTGCCCCCAACACGACTCCTCTGTTACAGCCCATGGACCAGCAAGTCATTTCGAATTTTAAGAAATTGTACACGAAGGCCCTGTTTACTAGGTGTTTCGAGATCACCAATGACACTGATCTGACCCTGAGAGACTACTGGAAAAACCATTTTAATATCCTCCACTGCATTAACATGATTGATAAAGCCTGGAACGAAGTCAGTTACCGGACCTTGAACTCAGCCTGGAGGAAACTCTGGCCAGATTGTGTACAAGAAAGAGATTTTCAGGGCTTTGAGGCTGTGACATCGGTTAAATTAGTTGATGATATTGTGTCCATGGGCAAGAGCATGGGCTTGCAGGTCGACGGTGATGATGTGGAGGAGCTAGTGCTGGACCACAGTGAAGAGCTCACCACAGAAGAGCTTGTGGAACTTCAGAGTGAGCAGCGGACGGCATTGGTGGAGGAGCAGTCATCAGAGGAAGAGGGAGCTAGGGAGGAAGTTACGAGTGCTATGATTAAAGACATCTGCGCTAAGTGGAGTGAAGTGCAAGGTTTTATTGAAAAGCATCACCCTAACAAAGTTGTGGCAAACAGGGCAGTAAACATTCTGAATGACAATGCAATGTCCCACTTCAGAAAGATTCTTCAACGAAGGAAGAAACAAATCTCTCTCGATAGATTTTTAGTGCAGCAAACCACATGGCAAGAGACAGAAAAGAGAGAAAACCCCTGAAGGAGAGGTGCCCAGTGTTTTTATGGAAGGGGACTCTCCTTCCAAACAGTAACTTCCCTCCCCCTTCCTTTCCTCATCACCATCCACTCATGCCAGCGATTATCCTCCACAAAGGTACAGTAAAATTATACAGCTTATTAAATTTAGTATAATTTTTTTCTCTTATATTTTCTCTTTATAAACTCTTACAAAGCATTAAAAGTACAATTATCTGGGGCACTGGAATGGATTAATTAAATTTACATTAATTTCAATGGAAAAAATGGATTCGATTTATGACCAATTCGAGGTGCGAACAGGGTCTCGGAACGAATTAAATTCGTAAGTCGAGGTTCCACTGTATATATAAATATATTAAATATAAATAAAATATTAAATATATAATATAATATATATAAAATAAAATATTAAAAATAAATATATATAAATTATATATAAATTATATATTTTAACTTTTTCTTGCAGGCGAAGGAAGAATGGAAAGGATTGCAGTGTTAGTCAGTGGGAATGGTGAAGAGAAATTGCTGGGAATTCCTAAAGTCACTGCTGGCACGGGTACGGAGATGGCTCGTGTTTGCATTTCTCTCCTGCAAGAACATGATATGACCCAGAGAATTATTGGGCTGTCATTTGACACAACAGCATCCAATACCGGAATCCATGCTGGAGCTTGCACTAAAATTGAACAAGAACTTGGAAAAGAGCTTTTATATTTAGCCTGCAGACACCATATTTATGAGATTGTCCTATCTCAAGTCTTCCGGACTTCTATGGGCCATTCCTCTGAACCTGATATTCCAATCTTCAAAAGATTCAAAACTCAATGGGATTTTAAGGATCATTCTCAAATCACAAGTGCTGTTGATTCCCAAAGCTGCAGAATAATTGAGAGAGTTCAAGATTTAAAAAATCAAACAGTCTTAATCATGAAGGAGGCACTCAACTCTAAACAGCCAAGAGATGATTATAAAGAATTTTTTCAACTTGTTCTCTTGTTTTTTGGAGAAGAAAGCATTTCTAATACTCCCTTGAAGAGACCTGGAGCGTACCATCATGCAAGATGGATGGCAAAAGGAATTTATGCATTTAAGCTTTTTCTTCTCCAAAATCAATTTAAGATGACTAAAAAAGAACTTGATGCAATAACAGAAATTTCTTTATTTGTTGCATTGGTATACGCAAAATCTTGGGCAAAAGCTTCTCAACCAGAGGAAGCCCCAAATGTTGATCTTAAATTTTTGCAAGATCTTGCAATAATGGAAGAAAATTCTTTGATATCAAGTGTTATCAAGCAAGCCCAAAATGCCATTAAACGACATCTGTGGTACCTCTCAGAAACACTTGTTGGATTAAGCTTCTTTGACAAAAGCATATCCCTTGAAGAAAAGGAGCAAATGCGAAATAATATCAAAATGCCTCCAAGAAATAAGGGACTGAAACGTTTAGAAGCAAAGGTAACCCAGCTTCTTTTAAAGAAAAAAGGATTTCTGATTTTGTTACTTCAAGGACTAAATCTCTTTTTGATGCTCTACATCTCAATTCTCTCTTCACTGAAAATTCTGCATCAACATGGGGAATAGATCCTGAGTACCAAAGAGGCTGTGCTAGAGTTCGTGCCCTTAGAGTGACGAATGACACAGCTGAGTGGGGTGTTGCATTGATTGAAAAATTTAATCAAGCAGTGACAACTAAAGAAGAGGACAAACAATACCTGCTCAAAACAGTTTTCAAGAATCGTAAAGAATTTCCAACAAAAAATAAAGCAAAACTTATGAAAATGAGGAAAAACTAATTTTTTCAGCATTAAAAGGAAAAGTGCAATTTTCTCGGGACCCCTAAAACTTGACGTAGAGGTTTCAAATTTTGTAATTTGATTAAGGTAAGCAAAAGGAATAACATTACTCATGTGGAACAAAGATTTTTAAACCTTCATTTTTTTGGTCCACACTAGTGTCCAGTGGTGGCTCGTGACTTAAAACAGTTGTGTGCTACAACAAAAATTTTTGATAGGTAGATATATATATATACAGGGTGTACATAAAGTCAGGATCTATTTTGTGAAGCACTTGGAAATTATATGGAATTCAATCATAAAATGATAAAGTGGTAACATTTATTAAATAATTAAGAGTAGGATTCGACGTGACACCCATCAGTATCCCTGCACAGCTCAAATCATTCCGCAGCATTTGCAGGGTTATGTTATCTGCAGCAGTTCATATACGTGTACGTAAGTTTTCAAGACTCGTAATCTTCATCTGATAGACATGCAATTTGATAAAGCCCCATGCAAAGAAATCTAAAGGGGTTAAATCTGGTGATCTCACTGGCCAAGGTCTGTTGCTTCCGCGTCCGATCCAGCAATTTGGAAAACATCCATTTAGATAATCCTGAACAATTTTGGCAGTGACAAGGAGCACCATCATGTTGATGGACGATGGTACTAACAATCCTATCCCCAATCAGCTGAGGTTCAAGGAATTGCTGCAACATGTCCAGATAAATAAGCCCCGTAACTGTAGCTTCAGCAAAGAAAAAAGGACCATAAACCTTAGATTTTGTTAAACCCATCCAGACATTAACTTTAGGTGAGTCTCTTTCCCAATTTTGGATGAAATCATTCGGTCTTTCATCTGCCCAAATTCGACAGTTATGGCGATTTACTTTTCCACACGTATGGAAAGTGGCTTCATCACTAAAGAGAATGTTGTCCATTAAATTATCACTCCAGATTTGTTCTACGAGATCAGCACACACAGCACTTCGAGGGAAATCTTCCTCATGTAAATCATGTAAAACCTGCAAATGATAGCTTTTCTTCTGCAAATTAACTTTCAGAATTTTGTGCACAGATGACGTCGGGAGGCCGAGTCTGTGTGATGCAGCACGAACGGACATACGTGGCTCCTCAGTGATAATTCCATGTACTGCATTCACGGTTGTCCTGATCTTGCTTCATCATTTACAGATCCCATTCATTTAAATTTGTTCACCAATTTTCGTATTGTCTTGTCTATTGGCCCCAGCTTATGAAATCTCCTTCTAAACTTCTCTCTGATGTCATTGTATTTCTTTCCCTCAATTCGCCAAATTACTATTGCCACACACTCTTCTGTATTCATTCTAAGGGCTTCTGAAAAGAAAAATAGAAAAAAATAATTATTTCACAAAAATAGATCCTGACTTTATGTACAGTTGTACACCCTGTACAAGTGTTGAGCTGTGGGATCTATCACCTAAATGCACATAATATATATGAAATAAACGGTATTATTCTACTATTACACCCGTCTAACATCCAGCAATTATTACATGTTCATTAAGTAGATTTTTTAATTCTAAGATACTTTCCTTCTATAACGTTTCCGTCGCAAATGCTTCGTTTTCGAGATATAAACATTTTTTTGGTGTGTATCTAGTGTGTGTTCGTACGTTCATTTATGTGTTCATACGTTCATTTATGTGTTCGTTACATGTCTGCACAATCACTGCGCTCCATCCATTTTGAATTACTTTCGTACCGGAATGGAACGCTCATTCCACTCATTCAGAAGTACATTAGGCCTGGCTCTGTGATTTATAGTGATACCTGGGCTGCCTACAAGACTATAAGTGATTTAGGTTAGGATAGGTTAGGTCAGGTCAATTTTGAAGGTGAAATTTGTTTTTCCTATGGTTTTTGGTGTGTTTTAAACACATCTGACCTTCAAAACTGTCGGAAATGACTCATTTTCAATTGCCGGCTGGGGGGTGGGGTTATCTCAAAAATGAGTCATTTCCGACGGTTTTCAAGGTCAGATTTATTCAAAACACATCAAAAACCATAGGAAAAACATAAATTTCACCTTGAAAGGGAGACGGGTGTAATACTATATATTTACCAAATAAACTAGTACCATTCATGCAATAAAAATGGGCTTAAACACTATCACCAGATGTCCCTTGCAGACATCAAACTATCCAACCTTCTTTTGAAAGAATCAATTATATCTGGTCACCACTTCTTCTGTCAGACTGTTCCAAAACTTAATTACTCTGTTGGTAAAACTGTTTTCTTAAATTTGTTCTACATCTTGGCTTAAATAATTTCAGGTAATTATTCGTTTTAGTGCTTTTCCTCCTTTCTGAACCAAAACACATTTTCCTGGTATTTTGTGGTGTGATTTGTTCAAATCTGGGTTAATATTCGTTTTAATGCTTTGTTCGTTTTCGATAGAAGGAGACATTCTATGACAATTTAACATATAAATTCATATTCAGGACACCTTGAAACCTCAGGGAAACTGATAAAAATCAAGGAAATATAATAATTATTTTTTATGAAAAAAAAAAAAATTTAAAAAAATTTAGACGTAAAAAGCAGCCATTATAGGCCATTGACCGAGTATTTAGCTTTTAACGCTGTTAAAATTGTAACGAACGTCGCCCTCTCCAGTTTTATGGGGAGACATCTCGTGGCAAAATTAGGAAACATAGGTCAAAACAACCAATTAAAAATCGTTTTTGTTTCACGTGACCTTATCCGACCAATCAGAGACGTACATTTTGAATCTCTCATAATGCATACTCATTTAAGAATGCTTTTTCAGTCTGTTTTTCATTTTGGTTTGCGGAGGTTGTGATTGCCTGGATTTTTGGTACCTTGGAACGCAGTTCCAAAAAACTACTGTTGTTTGTGGTTCCTCAGAGAGACGCAACAACTCTTGTTCGCCTGATCCAGCAACATATTAGGCCTGGGACTACAATCTATTCCGATGAGTGGCGTGCGTATTCTCAACTTGGAAATCTAGGCTACATTCACCGGACAGTCAACCATTCACAGCGGTTCGTGGAAGACACCGTTCCCATTCAAAATATTGAGCGTTGTTGGAAAGACGTGAAAAGCTGGATATTACAGTCTGGCAACAAAACCCAATCAGTTTAGGTTAGGTTAGGTCTGTTTAGGTTAGGTTAGGTCTGTTTAGGTTAGGTCTGTTTAGGTTAGGTCTGTTTAGGTTAGGTCTGTTTAGGTTAGGTCTGTTTAGGTTAGGTCTGTTTAGGTTAGGTCTGTTTAGGTTAGGTCTGTTTAGGTTAGGTCTGTTTAGGTTAGGTCTGTTTAGGTTAGGTCTGTTTAGGTTAGGTCTGTTTAGGTTAGGTCTGTTTAGGTTAGGTCTGTTTAGGTTAGGTCTGTTTAGGTTAGGTCTGTTTAGGTTAGGTCTGTTTAGGTTAGGTCTGTTTAGGTTAGGTCTGTTTAGGTTAGGTCTGTTTAGGTTAGGTCTGTTTAGGTTAGGTCTGTTTAGGTTAGGTCTGTTTAGGTTAGGTCTGTTTAGGTTAGGTTTGTTTAGGTTAGGTTTGTTTAGGTTAGGTTTGTTTAGGTTAGGTTTGTTTAGGTTAGGTTTGTTTAGGTTTGTTTAGGTTAGGTTTGTTTAGGTTAGGTTTGTTTAGGTTAGGTTTGTTTAGGTTAGGTTTGTTTAGGTTAGGTTTGTTTAGGTTAGGTTTGTTTAGGTTAGGTTTGTTTAGGTTAGGTTTGTTTAGGTTAGGTTTGTTTAGGTTAGGTTTGTTTAGGTTAGGTTTGTTTAGGTTAGGTTTGTTTAGGTTAGGTTTGTTTAGGTTAGGTTAGGTCTGAACCAAAACACATTTTTCTGGTGTTTTTTGCTCAAATCTGAACTTCGTTTCTTTAGGAAATGAGCCGTTTTTGAGAAATTTTCAATTTTAAAATTTCTCAAAAATGGCTCATTTCCCAAAGAAACGAAGTTCAGATTTGGGTAATTATTCGTTTTAGTGCTTTTCCTCCTTTCTGAACCAAAACATATTTTCCTGGTGTTTTGTGGTGTGATTTGTTCAAATCTGAACTTCGTTTCTTTGGGAAATGAGCCATTTTTGAGAAATTTTAAAATTGAAAATTTCTCAAAAACGGCTCATTTCCTAAAGAAACGAAGTTCAGATTTGAGCAAATCACACCAAAAAACACCAGAAAAATGTGTTTTGGTTCAGACCTAACCTAACCTAAACAGACCTAACCTAACCTGATTGGGTTTTGTTGCCAGACCGTAATATCCAGCTTTTCACGTCTTTCCAACAATGCTCAATATTTTGAATGGGAACGGTGTCTTCCACGAACCGCTGTGAATGGTTGACTGTCCGGTGAATGTAGCCTAGATTTCCAAGTTGAGAATACGCACGCCACTCATCGGAATAGATTGTAGTCCCAGGCCTAATATGTTGCTGGATCAGGCGAACAAGAGTTGTTGCGTCTCTCTGAGGAACCACAAACAACAGTAGTTTTTTGGAACTGCATTCCAAGGTACCAAAAACCCAGGCAATCACAACCTCCGCAAACCAAAATGAAAAACAGACTGAAAAAGCATTCTTAAATGAGTATGCATTATGAGAGATTCAAAATGTACGTCTCTGATTGGTCGGATAAGGTCACGTGAAACGAAAACGATTTTTAATTGGTTGTTTTGACCTATGTTTCCTAATTTTGCCACGAGATGTCTCCCCATAAAACTGGAGAGGGCGACGTTCGTTACAATTTTAACAGCGTTAAAAGCTAAATACTCGGTCAATGGCCTATAATGGCTACTTTTTACGTCTAAATTTTTTTAAATTTTTTTTTTTTCCATAAAAAATAATTATTACATTTCCTTGATTTTTATCAGTTTCCCTGAGGTTTCAAGGTGTCCTGAATATGAATTTATGTTAAATTGTCATGGAATGTCTCCTTCTATCGAAAACGAACAAAGCATTAAAACGAATATTAACCTAATTTCATACTATGACCTCTAGTCTGGTTATTGTACAGTGTTCACAGGCAAAAGTCCATAGGGTCCTAATTACTAACTTAACCAACCGTAATCCATCTAAGCTAGCCTAATCTAACCTAACATAGTACCCTCAGTCCTAGGGGCCTAGTCAGGTTTTAGGCTTTTAGTATATTTAAAGTTTTTAATTAAACTTACCAACATGAACAGCTACAATCCCATTTCCAGTCATCATAATTCAAAATAATAATTAACATAAGCCTATTTTCATTAACTCAGCATACCCAAGGCTTAAATTACTATAATAAGAAACATACAACTAGTCTACTAAGGTTAAACAACATAGCAGGCCAAGTTCTAAAGTTTTTTTTTGTGTTTTCAAACGCTCTCTTGAAAACCAATCCTTCTTCTTCCTTTGGTACTAAAACACCAGAATTGGGATACCACAGGGATCAGTGTTACATTACATTGCGTTTGGAAAACATAAAGCCACGAGGTTATTCACGTCATAAATGATTTAAAATTATATTTTACAATCAAATTTTATCAAATATCACAAATGATATATGCATATTAAAAGACTCAAAAATAAAAACAGCTGGTAATGGAAGGTATGAAATGCCACGTATCTGGTTTTTAAAAATAAGGCTGAGTTTAATACACAAAAATGCCATTAAAATAAGTCGCAAATTATTGTGTAACAAAGAACAATGAACATTTCTGAACATCAAGTGAGTAAATTCACTCATCTTCAACAAACTATTTCCATGATAAATGTGAGATCTAACAAAGAATTTCTGAAAAACTTGCAATTTTTTAACTTCTTCTCCCTAAATTCTCTATTTCCGTGGATAATTTCTATAACTTTTGTCTAATTTTTAATCTGCATTAATATTGACCAATAATATAATACTCAATATTATAAATATAAAATTAAAACCAATCCCTTTCAAAAACTGCTTCCCATTAAATTTCATTTTCAATTCGATCTTGTTTCATTTTTCGTACTTAACTGTCAGTTCTTTGTATTGTGTTTATATCTGTAACAATGACTTTTAAGATTAAATTCATGATGTATTACATATTTCAGAGGCGTGCCCAGGATTTTAGAAGGGGGTGTTTCTATAGTTGAACCTTCGTGACGTCCATGGTTTTCGAAAACACTTATTTGTGTAGTTATAGGGGTTTGCTCTCCCGATAAAATTTTGCCTGAAGCAGGCAACCTGGATGATAATAATAATAGTCAGTGCTTAACTTGTAAAAAAAGAAAAAATGATGGAAAGCTAGTGAACTGGAGGCAGAGGCTGTGAAGCAGTCGACCGAGCCCGCGCAGCGGGCGAGGCGCACAGTAGCACCTTGACCCGTAAGGGTACGGTGCACGAAGTGCGGGGACGTTGCAGGAGGTAGTATCCGCTCCTGTTGGTGGGGTTTGGGTGGTCTCCCCCAAGAAAATTGTCTATCAGGGTGCTTCTGAGATGCTATTTCATGGCGCTGTTTCATTTAATAGACCTCATCCGATGTTTTCATACACTATGTGTGAAATATATATATTTTAGATATTCACTCCACATTCCTCTTAAGCAAAGCTGGGCACAAACCGTTAATCCGTTAATCGTTAATTAACGAAGTTAACTTTTTCGTTAACGATTTAACTTTTAAGTTAACTTTGAAAATCATTATCGGACTAATTAACTTCCGTTACATTTAACTTCCGTTAACTCAAGTCCGTTAACCCAAAAAATTCATAAATAAACGTTTAAAAGTTTATATTATTTTCAGTGCTGAGCAGGTGCGCAATTAATCCGCCACTGTTAATAGTGATGAACGAATTTCCATTTCCGCAGTGCAAAATCAGGCGATATATTTGTTTCCGTCGCCACAATTTGTGTCTTACCAAATATGGTAGTTATTTATGGCATTGGTTTGAACAAAACATGGTCGACTGTAAAATCAGGCGGAAAGATTTGTCATTTGAGTTGAATGTTTCAACTTCTTTCAAGAAATATCACGAGCATTTTAAGGCACTTTCAATAATATATATGTAACAATTACAACAAATAACTACATTCGTTTCATTTGCAGTCTGTCTCTTGCGCAACATGTTTGTGCTAGTGAATATTTAAAAATAATCGTTGTCAAGTAAGTCATGTATATTTATAATATGTCTGTGAGTACCTTATTAGTAGTCTCCTTGATACATTTCAAGAACCATAAAACTGATCAGGTAAGATTTCAATTCTCATGTCACTTTGATGACATAAATTAAGTCAATTGATATCTTACAATGGGAGCGTTTTCACCCTAACCCTTTATGTCCTGGCGGTACTTCTAGGTACCACATCTTTAAAATCTCCATAATTATTTTTCTACCCGGTTGATCCTGCCGGTACTTTCAAGTCCCAATGTGAATTAGTTTCTTTATGAGATAATAGATGGCGTTGAGAAGTAAATGTGAGCGTGTGGCGCCAGAGGCTGTTTACTCTTTAGTATCTCTGCTGTGAAGACCGAAGAAATTTCAGTGCAATTACTTCCCGAATATTCTGTGCCATATCTGTTCCAAATAACAAAGGTAAGGGTTATTTTATTTTTATCTTGTTCTCTATGGGCAAGGACATCCTGAGGGCCAAGAGATCATCCCTGTCTGATGAAAACTTTGATATGCTAATTTTCATGAAGGGCAACATGCATCTCATGGACAAAATGGAGAACGAGAAGAAGAGGGAAAATTAAATTATATATATTTGTGTTTTTCATTTTTTTTATAATAAAAGTTAACGTTAACGGTTTATCGGTAACTTCCGTTACATGTTTAACGAATTAACGGATTAACGGTTAACGAAGTTAACTTTTTGGTTAACGGATTAGCGGTTAACGAAGTTAACTTTTTGGTTAACGGTGCCCACCACCATGGGCGCCCGCAGGATTTTTTCCAAGGGGGGCAAAATTTAATGTATTAATAGGTAGGGACCGGAGCAAGCAAAAAACTTTTGACCCCTTAGGAACCAGCAGGTTAATTCTAAGCAAGTTTAGTGTTGCATTTTCTGTAATGGACAATGCAAATATATATTGTATATACATACAATGCACATTGCACATGATAACAATCATTTATTTTATTTATAACAGAAACATGATAGAATGAAGAAAAAAGCACACTGAAGTAAATGTTGTACCTAATTTGAAAACGATGTTTCGAGCATCACCTACACTACTCATTTGAATAGGAATTGTAGTCGTCTGCGGTCACTACCAAATTATGAACAACCTTTTCCATAAAATCAGTTTTGTTGGAGTTGATTTTCTCCCGGTGTACACTGAGCATACATAACCCAGAGAGTCGCTCATCAGACATAGTAGACCTCAGCCATGTTTTAACTCGCCGAAGTGTACTGGAGGATCTTTCGACTGTGCATGTGTAACAGGATCAAAAACAATGGCTGCCACGCACTGCATGCAGCCAGGTGCTTGAGTTGGCGCTGCCAACTTGGCGGGATAATTTTAAGGGGGGACTTCTGAACTAATAAAAAGGTAGCAACCTTTTATTATGCACACAAATAAAAATTTTCACCCTTTAGGAGGCAGTTGGATACTTTTCAGCAAGTTTAGGATATAAATATTTTCTTAGAAAATATTTTTAATATATTTTCTTGGCATTTCCAGGGGGAGGCAAGCGCCCCCCCTTGCCCCTACCTGCGGGCGCCCATGCCCACCACTGCTCTTAAGGATCAATTTCACAATTTAATAAACCTTAAGAACAAAAAAATAACACACTCCGACTATTAGTTATTAGCGGTAAATATTTTCATTGAGACAATTGGTGCAAGAAATACTTTATACGAAAAGAAGTGGCAGGCCAAATATAAGTGCCAGAACGCTGTTCCGGTGCGTTCTGGCACAAATTAACCACTGATAATAATCAATTAATTTAGGATCTTAAGGGGTGTTTCCGGGCAACCAGGAAACCCCGCTGGGCACGCCACTGTATTCCGTTTCTGAAATTCAACTATAAGTTACTTTGTGTATGGCAAAGATTTGTTAGAAGTACAGTATGCAAGTTCGGGACTGTCTCTGTCTCTCATTTTTGACAAAGCCTGAAAGTTCCACCACGCATGGCGCATGAAGTAGGGTAGGGTTATGATTAATCAGTTAATAATTATTTTTAATTTAATCATTAATCAATCAAAAAATATTTTTATGAAATGGTGAAAAATTATTAAATTTCTCTAAAATTTCAGTATTATTATATCATAAATTTTGTAGTGTGGCATTTGAATTTGACACCTTTTTGTTTGTATAAACTGGCTAATCTTTTCATGCCTGGGTTCTTGAACTACAGCAAACTAAATGGATGAGCAAAATATGTTTTCTTCGGTCTAATCTCATAGAACAGAAACAGTAAAGGTCTTTCTTACCCTTTTCACGAGTATTTAATTTTTAATAATTTTTAATCAGTTAATCATTGATTAATTAGAAAATTTCATCATTTATCACTTTTTCCCAAAAATTATTAATTAACCATGCTCTAGTATGAAGGGTCGCTCTGGTGTGGAATTTTGCCTTGGGGTGGAACATGTGGAAATGGATGTGTATGCTCTACTTTCTGCATTTTCTCCTCTTCACTACCTTCTGTATTTTACGATCGCTCTGTTTCTACTTTCTCACCCCAATTCAGTGGAAAATGAAATTTTGGATAATGTGTGTATGTACATTCTAGTCAGGGGCGTCGATTGCTCTAAAATAGTTGGGGGTACACTTCGCTTTCAAACAGCGAATCAAACAATACTCTGAGTAGCTGTTGCGTGTAATATATCAGTGTCGTAATTTACCATTTACCCGGTTTTTGTATTTTTCTCAGCATGTTGAAAAAAACTCAATTGTATTTAATCATTTTATGTCTTTCTTTATTTAAACATTTTTTTTGCAGAAATAAGAAACGCAATACAAACTATTTATAATATTTAACCTTTCTTGTAACATAATATCACACATATGTTTAACCGAAATAAATCTTTTATTATTTGTAGACAACAGAGGTCAGTGTACATAAACTGATAACAAAATATGTTCGTGAAATATAAAACAAATAACTGACTGCTAAATTTCATAATAAATATACACTGGTGTTCATAACAATAATTTATAACATTGCTATTACATTTTCATATGCATATAATACGACATATAACGTCTTATTAGGTGCCATTAATAGTTAGCATTTATAGCAATTCATCCACGAAAGTGGGGGGGACAACTGGTAGGTTGTCCCTTCTTTGTAAAAAGTGGGGGATATGTCCCCTGCGTCCCCCACCCCCGCAATCGACGCCCATGATTCTAGTTAAGTAATATTTTTTACTCGGGATAATTATATCTTAGTTAATCATAACTACAGTAACTATGAAGTTAAATGTTTTATCTTAAAATCATTTTGAGAGCCGAGTAAAGCTTAAAGCTTAAGAGCCAAATTAAGTAAAAATTAAAAAATCAAGAGTCAATTAACATTTATATGTTGTATGTTAAAATTGTACCAATGTGATAATTGCATCAACGGTAATACTGTTGCATGGTCCCTGACTGAACATTTCATAATCTCTAACCTAACAGGATCTGACTATACCTTATGGAGAGGTGTCTAGGTCCCGCCCATGTAGACAGAGACTTCTTTGAAGGTGACAAACATTTCTAGACATCATTCTGTTACTATTCCGTAAGGATATATACATACAATGAAGGTACCATGAATGCATGGGCGTCCACAGAAATTTTTCCTTAGGGGGGACAAAAAATTTTGGAAGTGAAGTCGGGCCTCTGAGCCGTCTTTCACGGCCCCAATTTGGTTAATATTTGTTAAATAAAAGTAATTATATTTACATTTATATACTTATAGGCAAAAATAGGGCGATTTTTCCGATTTTTAGTAAAAAATTGGTTCAATTTTGATATATATATATATATATATATATATATATCCCCGCAAGGGGGTTCTAAGCTCGTTCTCTTGAGTGCTCTTTGTACTCGTTTGTACGTGCTTGTTCCTGGAGGTTTCACGTGCGCCCTCCCGGCCCTAGCACCCAAGGATGATGGGGCTCTACCCTGCAGTCCTTGTCATCCTTGGTCTTTTTCCACTTCGACTGTCCCCTCCACCCTTTCTTTTTCCTCTGTCTTTCCTCTCACTTTTTCTTTGTTTTTCCGCTGAGATATGCCCTTTTAAATAGAGGCGAATCGGTTCTTCCTGAACTTAAAAAAAAAAAATATATATATATATATATATACGAATTTCATGAAGTTAATATAATCGTATGTCTGGCTTTGTCACATATATTATTAGACACACCTTCAAGATTGATTTCAAGCAAAAAGGTAAAAAAAAATTTTTTCGATATTTTAGGCCAGTTTCCCCTCACTAACTTTGTCTAAAGCCAGGGAGGGGCAACTGCCTCTCCCTTCCCCCTCTGCGGACGCCCAGGCATGAGTGTAATATATATTTAAATTTTTTACTCGAAAGGTTTTGCGTAAAGTCCCTGACCAGCCACGCGTAGCTGGCTATGGGGAAAGGATGAGAGCTGAAAGCAATTCTCTCATTCAATAAACCCCCAAATGAAGCGGAATGATGCAAAGGGTTGATTATGAACACTTGTTTATACCCAAAGTAAACAAAATAAGTAAGTAATAGAGCGAACATGATAATATGAATATGCTTCTGATTAGAACAGGTTCATTTGTGTTGCCTTAGGAAAAAAAAGCAAACTTGCGGTGTATCTTGCTCCTGAAGAATCTTGCACTCGGACCTATAAAGGCAGGGATATCTGCAATACAAACTAACGGCATAATCACGGAAATGGATATGAATCACTGCCCATTGGTTTAAGGCAGGGGTCACCAACCTGGGCGGCAGCGCCCACTAGTGGCCTCACATTAAAGGTAATTAAACATTTCATTATTTATTTTATCGATTATGTTGATTTATTCTTTTTGATCTAAGGTGGGCGATAAGCTTTTTTAATTTTCAAAAAATCGTAAAAGTGGGCGGTGAACGAAAAAAAGGTTGGTGACCCCTGGTTTAAGGTAACACAGAACACTGTTCCCTTTAGTGGTGATTAGCCACGTGCGGAAGTCTTGTCAGTTCGTTGATCCTGAATGGATGCATCAGCTGAGCGGTGCTACATTTAAAACCAGTGAACTCTTTTTCTAATTTGTACTTAATCTATTAACATACGAATCATAAACATTATGAGGAAAAGGCCCAGGCCTTTTTCTGATGAGTGTAGCGCACTTCCATATTAGTCATTACCTGCAACAAAAAAGGTCCCAAAACGAGATATCAATTTGAACATTTTAGTTTTAATGTATTACTTTTGTAATACATACTTCAGCTCCCAGGCAGGGCCGGCGCTAGGAAGTGCGGGGCCCAATTAGAAAATTGTTAGCGTCTAGCGGGGCCCTCTACCAATGTTCCCTCTAATTTTTTTTAGTCCGTGTGCGCAAGAAATTTTCGTTGTGCATACATTTAGATTCATGGTGAAAAATTGTGCAAACTTTTCTGAGCGCTATTATCTTCAAAATTAAATATATATAAATATTAAATACTTAATAAATATTATTTCCATAAGGTGATAGCTTGATCATTACGGTACTATTAAATGGATATTAAAAAACTGTTTACAATATTATATATTCTTAAAAAGAAAGCATTTTATCTATTCTAAAAATATGAATGAAATAAAAAATAGTAAAATAAAATAAAAATAACATTAATTGAAAATTGCTATTTTAGTTATCATTATTGCCAAACAATTTTTAGCATTTAGCAATTTAAAATAGACTATCAAGTATAGACTGTGTTCATGCAAATGGTCAGACCGTGGGTGACGGTATATTTTTGAAATTACTTCATTTACTGTCGTGACTCATGATACGCTTGAGCCTGTGAGCATTTTATTTTGCTGTGTGCGCGGGTTTCACAACGCATGTGCGCGCGCACATGCGCACACCTTAGAGGGAACATTGCCCTCTACCCGTTGTCGTTTCAAAGTTGGAGTGACAAGAAATTTCGCTAGAGCACCTCTGTTTTTCATTTTCAGCTGCCTTAGCCTTGGCCAGTGCTCGTTTCTGATTGCCGCTCAAATACTTTCGCCCTTTGTCTCTATCTCTGCTTGTGCTTGCCATGATGACGATGATGTAAGGGTTTTTTCAATTACTTTTCTTTTAAAAAAGCTAAACGGCGACGATAAACTGAAATTACAAAACAAATAAACAAACGATTAGCAATAAAACATTGAAACATAGATATACGAGGACGGACTGAATAGTTTCACTGCCTTCACAGTAACAAGAAACTTCGTGCACACTGGACACTCATTAATTCATCATAGCGTCCCCCACTCGAGCGCGTGCGCGGGGTCCCCTCGGGGCGCGGGGCCCAATTTGAACAAATCGGTCTAATCGGCTTAAAACCGGCCCTGCTCCCAGGCAAGCTAGTTAGCCTGTCAGTGGAGCCAGCCTCCTTCGCCACTCCGCCCTGTCCAGCAGCATCCCCGTTTCCCCGAGCTCTTGCATGCTGGGCAAGTCGTATCTTTGCAAGCTCTCCTCCACTTTGTCCCTCCATCTCCTTCGCGATCTCCCCCGCGGTCTTCTGCCATTCCCTGGTCTCCACTCCCAGCACCTCCTCGCAGTTCTCCCCTCCTCCATTCTCTCCAAGTGGCCCAACCATCTCAATTTAGCAGCGTCGATTCTTCTCAAAATCGGCGTTACTCCCACATTGGCTCTTATTTCTTCATTTCTTATCCTATCTCTTCGCGTCTTTCCCAGAATAGGCCTCAGCGGTCTCATTTCTGCCGCCTGACTTCTACTTCGGTTCGCCATGCGCATTTTCCATTGTTCCGACCCAGTATTGGTGTTAAAACTGTTTCGAAGATTATTTTCTTAGTCCCAAGGGGCACATGTTCATCTCTCAGTAGCGGGTATAACATTCCGACATTTTTACTAAACTTTGCAATTCTTTCAGTTATTTCTTGCATATTACCACTTTCTTTAGTAAACATACTCCCTAAATATTTAAATTTTTCAACATTTCTTATTTCCTTATCTCCTATTTGGACTCCACATTCTCCTTCTTCTCTTCGACATACACTTAATATTTCTGTCTTTTCTATATTCATTTCCATACCCCCTTCCTTCAAACATTCATTCCAATCAATTAAAGCTTGTTCTATATCTTCTCTCTCTGTCGTCCAGAATGCTATGTCATCCGCATATGCCATTATTCCATTATTATTATTCATTTCATGACGTCGCTTGAGACTTGCAATTAGTGTGTCCATGTAGGCCAGTGATGGCGAACCTTTTTATGTTGGCGTGTCACTTGCATACATGCATTTTAAATTTAACTACAAAATCATAGATAGCTGACTTATTAATCGAAAGTACTAGGGCGTAGACGATTTATTGCAGTTTTTCATCAGAATACCAAACATTTTCAACATCCATCGCGTGATCGCGTGTCACCTGAAACCCTGCGGCGTGTCACTGCTGACACGCGTGTCATAGGTTCGCCATCACTGATGTAGGATATAAACAGGAGTGGTGATATAACACTGTCCTGCTTCAGCCTTGTTCTAACTTCAAACTACTCATCATTTTTGTGTCCAGTCCTTACTTTGCATTCGCTAACTTGATACAAACTTTTCAAAGCCCTAAGAAGTATTCCCCTTACCCCATAAATCTCCTCCAAACATCTCCACATTCTTCCTCTGGGGACTGTATCGAATGCTTTTTTAAGATCTATGAATATTACATAGATGTTAGTATTAAATTCTCATGCCTTTTCTATAACAGAACTGAGGCCATAAATAAGATCTACCGTACTTCTACCTTTTCGATAACCATGCTGTTCCTCTCCCAACCTTGCTTCAATTATTTGCCTCGCTCTTTTTTCTATTATTCTTTCATAAAGTTTTGTTACATGATTAATAAGCGATATTCCCCTATAATTCTCACATCTACCCGAGTCACCCTTTCCTTTATATATTGGAACGATGATTATTTTTTCCCCAATCACCGGGGACTTGACCTTCTCTCCAATATTTATTCAACAAGTTTCGAATTTTTTCTTTCATGGCTTCGCCTCCCTCCTTTATAAGTTCAATCGGAAACTCATCCACTCCCGTTGACTTTCCATTCTTCATTTTATTAACAGCCTCTTCCATTTCTTCTCTGGTAATAATTACCTGTTCTGCTAATTCCTGGTATATTCCATCCGCTTCCTCCACTTCTTCTTCTGGATCTCCATTCGATAGATCTTTAAAATAATCTGACTATCGTCTATTAATTGCTCCAGGTTCCACTATCACATTTCCCGCTTCATTTTTAATCTATTATATATTTTCGCCTTAATGTCTGTCTGTCTGTCTGTCCTTTATGCAAGCGCAAACCGTTTGACCTAGAGCTACCAAATTTGGCACGGGAACCTCTTATGGGATGAAGAATGTCAACACAGAGTCGGTCAGCCTGTGTGTTTGTGTTTGCATTATGGGCGGCAATGTGAAGCTCGAGATTTTCATGACTGTGTTCTTTTCTAGTTTTATTGACCAAATAATTGAACCGACAGTAATTGGGAGTTCAATTATTTGGTCAGGGGGTTTTGGGGATATCTGATCAGATTCAGAAATCTTGACACAATGTGAAACTCAAAATTTTCACGGCTGCGTTCTTTTCTGTAGTTTAGCCTGTCTGTTTGTCTGTTTGTGAAATTTATCCCGGGCAGTAATGGTGGAAGGTGGGGGTGGGGGTAATGGGGGAGTGGGGGTAATGGGGAGGGGGTTCCCCCAAGTTGCATAAAGGGGGGTGAGGGTTTTTTGGGGGCATTCAATTGACCTAACCGGGCATTCAATTAACCCGGGCAACGCCGGGTACCTCACCTAGTACTGTATAGTTTTGTCTTTTCCTTCCTATAAGATTTTGCAAGGCTATAAATCATTTTTTTGTTTCCTTTCTCATCCTCTCTCAACTTTTCTTCCAATTCCCTCATTGCCATTTGTTTTCTTCTCCCTCTCAGCTTCATTTCTTGCTTGCCCATATTCCCGTCTTGATTCTTGCGTACGTTGCCTCAACCACTTCCTATGTTTTATAGTTTTCTGTTTTACTGCGCCTCTCGCTATATCTGTCCACCATAGTGTATGTCTTCTTCTTCCTTCCCCACCCACTCAGTTCCCAAAATCTCCTCCGCAACCCTCTTAGTACAATCTCTCACAGTTTCCCATTGTATAATGTTCTCGTCCTGCAGTTTCTTTGTCTTAATTACCGTCCTCTTCTCCTCTTTTGTCGTTACTATTTTCTGCATTTTCAAATCTGCTATCAGTAATCTGTGGTCGGAGTCTAACGTAACCCCAAGTATCACCTTCACGTTTCCAACAATTCTCTTATTGGAGCATATAAAGTAATCTATGATGGATTTTTGGTCAAAGTTATCGTCACTTGGTTCCACCTGTATCTCGTAAACTTATGGGTCTCCTGGTGTTTGAAAAATCCGTTCATGATCTTTAGTTCGTTCCTTACGCAGAAATCTATAAGTTTCTCTCCCTCTACATTTCGGTTCTGTTCTCCGAAAGGTCTAATTACCTGTTCCACTCCCTCCCTCTCCATTCCCACTCTACCATTGAAATCTCCCATAAGCAGTCCCAACTCCTCTCCTCCCACTTCATAATTGTCATCTAATAGTTCCATGAAATTGGTCTTCTCCTCTTCACTATGCCCCTGTTGTGGCGCATAAACCTGGCAGAGAATATACAGTATGTTTTATTCCTAATTCTCAACTTACATTTCATTAGTCTTTCGCTTATTAATTCTACAGTCTGTATGTTTGGGGACAATCTCGGTCCAATAATCATTGCCACTTCGTGTATCCTCCTCCGACCCTCCTCCACTCCTCTGTACATAAGCACATATCCATCCCCCAAGTCCCTTCCCAGTTCGCCACCCATATGTTTGTTTCTGCCATTTCCAAGATGTCGATTTTCCATTCTCTCATAATGTCCAGAATTTCATCGTCTTTCCCCTTATAAGTTGCTATGTTAATCGTTCCGCATCTAATCCTGAGTGTGTCCATTTTTCGTGTCCAGTTTCGTTTTCTTGTCCGTGATCTGTTTATCAATCCTGGTTCCGAGGCTGGTTCTTGAGTTTCTCGAACAATGAGGTTTTACACCACCGGTTTGCTAGGCATGTCGTGGCAACCCTTCTCTTTTATCTGGGCTTGGGACCAGCATGGTATTCCAGATGTCATTCCCCATGGCAGAGTTTACTTTTGTAAATTTAATTTAAAATAAATTTTCCTATAAGATCGAACTTATGGGACACCATATATATATATATATATATATATATATATATAATTTTATATATATTAACTGCAAAGAACACAGTATAATTAATGTAAAGAACGACGCTTGTATAGAAGAACGTTCCGCACAAGATGTTCGTTCTCCCTCATCATGTGCGGAACGTTCTTCTATACAAGCGTCGTTCTTTACATTAATTATACTGTGTTCTTTGCAGTTAAAATGTATATATGTGCGGCATGCGGGAGGTGCCCCCTCAGGGCATTGGTTTCTGCTCGTATGTAGGAGAATTACGACTTCTGATTAATCGAGGTCCATGGTGTAGTGGTTAGCATATCTGACCGGCAATCGAAAGATCCCGGGTTCGATTCCCGGGTGTATATATATATATATATATATATTTATATATATACTTGCTTTGTTACTTTGTGTGGGTTCGAACAACGGTTTAGGATCGACCTGCAAGTCGACCCCTTTGCAGCATCCCGCCTCATTTGCGGGATTTGGTGAAGGAGAGAATTGCTGTCTGATCTCCTGCCCTCGTAGCCAGCCACGTATGGCTGGTCAGGGACTTTGCACAGGAATCTGTCCAGCTGGTTCTTGAAGTTATTCAGGTCGGTGTGCTGGAGATTCCTTACTTCTCTCGGTAGGGCATTGAAAAGCTTTGGACCTCGTATTCCGAGGGCATTTTCCATCCTCGTTTTCATGGTCCCCTGTCCCACATCAGCTGGGACTGTACAAAATCTGCCTCTTCTCTCATTCCAGTTTGTCTCTATTTCATTTCTAAGGTTAGGAACAGAGCCCTCAAGTATTTTCCATATGTATATTATTGTGTACCGCTCTCGCCTTCTTTCGAGAGAATAGAGTTCCAGGGATTGTAGTCGAGACCAGTAGTCTTCACCTTCCGTTTCCTCTATCTTAGACATAAAAGTCCTTTGTATAGTTTCAATGTTCGCAATGTCTCGTTTTCTGTATGGGTTTGTGAGTACTGAGCAATACTCAGTTATTGGTAGGACTAGACTCTTCCATAATTTGATCATGAATTCATGATGTTTGCTTTTCTGCTGCGAAAGCTCCATCAGATGATTTCCATTATTTTTCTAGCCGTTGTAATTTTGATGTTATAGCGCTCTCTGAATTCTGTATCCGATGACATTATTACTCCCAGATCCCTGACTTGTAGATGTGGTGTTATCTGTTTGTCTTGCAGAGTTTTTTACCTTTTATTTTGCAGCTCCTTGTTATATATATATATATATATATACTAGGGGCAATCAATATATTTTGCCACACCCTTTTTTTCGTCGTTAAATAATAGGCCATGGGGCTAAAATGTCTTTTGGGCCGTAAGTTTGAACTTTCTGCGCTTCACATAACCGGATTTTTCCAGTTTGAACTTCCCCTCCTTGTATAAAACCGCTTTTAAACGCCCTTGTATAAAAACCGATGGTTAACCAGTTTCGAAAATGGCGTCTGACAGTGATGTGCGTCGTAAACAGAGTATAGAAAACTGATACGTGTGTGTGGTTGGGAGGTAACGAAAATGGTCCACTGAGTAGGTAGGTAGTTAATCTAACAATTATTAAACTCCTTTTATTTCAATAATTGGGTGGATGAAACCAATTGGTTGCTCACCAGACTTATTCTCCACACTAGTATTTATATACTGCGTGATAGAGCGTTCGGTAGTAAACATACACTACCGATCAACCAACCAACAAAAAGGACGCTCGTGGAAAAAGCCGGGAGAAGGAACTGGTGGGAAGGAAAACGGCATGGCAAACGAAGGGGCTTGAAAACAAAAAATCTCCATCAGCAAGTACGCAATCAAAAGTGAGCAAAGAGAAGAGGGCTGTCTAATAACACTTAGTAAGTGATCAATTGCGTGTTTGAATCCCAGTTTGGGGATTGACTTATAAGCTAGGTCAATTAAATTAGGCTAAGGTAAATTACCCTAACCTAATTTGGTAAGGAATTCTACTGTGGACCTCAATTTACTCTGCCCTCTCTGGACCATTTCCGGAATCTCTAGGCTGACCCCCTACAAGGCTAGGCTTAACTTACTCTACAGTTAGATTAGAGATATTAGGGGTGGGTTAAATGGGGACCAATTCATACAGAGCATTTTCACACAGAGAGCTATTATCGAGTTCGTAACTGCAGAGAAGGAAACAGTTGGAAATATTCACAAACGTCTACAAAATGTTTACAGAGATGCTGTTGTTGATCGAAGTACAGTTGGATGCTGGTCTAAACGTGTGAGATCATCGGAGAGAGGGAGAGCCAGCCTCGTGGTGAGCCACGCAGCAGTCGCTCGGCATCGGCTGTGACATCTCGCACTGTGCAACGTGCTAACAGCATCATTCGATCAAATCGGCGCGTCACATACAAAGAGCTATCACTGGAGCTAGAAATTAGTGAAGGAAGTGTGAATTAGTGATGGGACGATTGTCATATTTCATACAATCGCTGTTGCGATTGCGATTGCGATTGTCAGAATTTGAAAAGCGCGCGATTGCGATGTTTTAGCTTTAGCCTCACATAACGCTCATTTATGCTTTAAATATACCTAAACGCGTTACCTACCTCAGTCAGGGAGTTAAGTATTGATGTAGCTCCTGCTTCAATAGCAATTAATTCTTTATACTCTTCAGAGTGCATTGACCGTAAATGATTCTTCAAATTTGTGGTATTACGTCCTTTTCGCGAATAGTTTTTATTACACAATAAACACTTTGCTAATTCAGAGTTGCTAGATACTTTTTCAAAATATTTCCAAACGGCACTCATGGTGATCAAATAATGTTGCTAATTTAAACCCGAAAGAATGTGCACAAAACCACAAAAGATTCGACAACCTCACTCCAACACTGTCTGAAGCACACTGCCGAGACAGGCTCAAACAATGTTCACTCGCGTTTCAACTCTGACGTCATATTTACCATGGCTGGTTTCTTCCAATAATGCGTATTCTGAAAAAGAATATAGGCCCATAGGGTTAGCTTGATTTTTTAACATTCCAATTTTACATAGAGCAAATAAAGAGGTGTACTTATTGTTATTATTAAACCAATTTTTTATTCTGTTTTCACTAATTCGCAACCCGTTTTCATTTCTGTTTTTGACTTATTTATTATTATTTATTATTCCGTATTGTTGTTAGCTAAACTTTCCTTTAAGTACGCATGAAAGAGCAGCTTTTATAGCAACTTTTGTAGAGATTTAAATCTTTTGTTCACAATCGCAACAATCGCACTCATTAAATGCGATTGCAATTGCGATTGCGATTGTAAAAAATGTGCGATTGTATCGCGATTGCGATGCATCGTCCCATCACTAGTGTGAATACGATAATTCAGCAACTAGGATACTCAAAAGTGTGTTCACGGTTTGTTCCTCGCGAACTGACTGAAGATCACAAAGCCCAAAGAAAAGAAATTGCTTCTGAGTCGTTGGTTCGATACGAAACAGAAGGGATGACTTCTTTTCACGAATTGTGACTGGGGATGAGACTTGGGTATACCACTTTCAACCTGAAACAAAATGCCAATCCTGGAGTGGCATCACGCAGACTCCTTACGCAAGAAAAGGTTCAAAATGGCTCCCTCTGCAGGAAAGGTTATGGCCACCATCTTCTGGGACATGAAAGGGGTGATTCTGGTGGATATTATGAAGAAAGGACAACAATCAACTCGGGAGGCATATATTGCTACCCTACAGAGACTCCAGAGACGTATAAAGCGAGTTCGACTGAGAGAAAACTGGAAGACGTCCTTCTTTTGTACGATAACGCAAGACCACACAACAGTTTACAAACAAGAGAGGCCATCACAAAAATGCGCTTGACTGTGATACCCCACCCTCCAAACAGCCCGGATCTGGAACCTTCAACTTCCATTTGTTTGGGCCAATGAAGGATGCTATTCGTAGAAGAAATTTCAGAGTGACGATGAGATTGTTGAGGAGGTTAAGAGGTGGCTCCAGCGGAACCCAGCGGACGTTTACCAGCAAGGAATAAAGGCCCTTATTTCGAGGTGGAGGTGTTAGAAAATCTAGAAGAGGAAGAGCCATTGTTGTCCCAAGGCGATATGATGACTAAGCTGATTGATGCAGCATTGCTTGTATATATTAAGTTAAGGTGATATATATCCATCTCATAATTGTAAGGGTAGTGAAAAATCACTTAATTTAGAGCTAGCATTTTGGGCTCTTGTGGCATCATTGTTTGGGCACTCTTGTGGCATCATTTTTTGGGGCACTGCGCGTCCTTCCTACTCGTTTGTTGAATGCGGCACTTACAGGGCGTGGTCTTATAGAGAGCTCTCTTGCAATTCAGTTTGGTTGTTTAGATACAAGATTGTTGCATCGTGCAATGGTGCAGGTTGTGTTGTTGCAAGGTTTAGAAAGAAAACCATAAATAGTGCCCCTTTTGTTTTTTATCTTAATTTTATGCAACTGAGGCCTAAGGTAGGCCCACATCGAGTCAGCAACCCTGAGGTAGGACCTAATAGGATCTCCAAGTCCGTAAGTTTTTAGTCTAGCTTAACTTGGGCTGTAGGTTAAACTGGCCCTTCAGAGCTTGGCCGTTCACGGCTCAGCTGGGATTCTGAACCCAATAAAATAAAAAATAACAGGAGGAAAGCCGAAGAAAAGGATGGAGGCTATGAATAGAATAGAATAACCTTTATTAATAATAATAAAATAAATAATTTTTTTTCAATTCACAATGACATGAATAATTGTGAAGCTCAGCTATTTATTTTATTTGGCCCTTAAGCTTTAGGAAAAATAAAAACTTGTAAAAAAGGTATGTAACTACTTGTGCACAAAATTTATGAAACTTACAAGGAAACTTGGAAAGAAAAAAAAAAGGTAGGGCAAAATATATTGAGTGGCCCTCGTGTATATATATATATATATATATATATATATATATATATATATATATATATATATATACAGGGTAGGTAAAAAAAAAGTGACCCCTTAGAGGTAAACTATCATATTAAGAAAAGTAAGGGGACTAGAGCTCCCAAACTTCATAGATGCTTACCTTAGCATGTTGTTTGTCTTAATTGAGAAGTTGCTCGATGTGTCCCCCTTCCTGCTCAACGCAGGCCTCCAAACGTGGACGCCACTGATCAATACACCTGTTTACATATCGTTAAGACACCTTCTCCCAGCCGAGCAGAATTCTTTCGCGTAGTTCATCTGTCTTTTATATTGGTACCAGGGATGTAAACTTTGGACTTCAGGGCTTCCCAAACATCATAAGCTAGCGATAAAAGATCAGGGCTATTAGCCGGCCACATACTGGGTTCGATAAAATCTGGTGTTTTGTTCTCAAGGAATGTGTCAGTTTGGTGTGCTCTGTGAGCAGGGGCTCCATCTTGTTGGAAAGTATATCTTTCACTACTAATTCGTCGAATATATATATATATATATACAGTATATATATATATATATATATATATATATATATATATAATATATATACACGAGGGTAAGTAAAAAAGTATCTGCAATTTGTCTGTCTGTTTTCCCAGAATTGTCTACACTGCTGACCGTTGGCGGCGCTGCAGTCACTGAGCGTACAGATCGCTGCTTCGTGGGATTGAGACTTTGACACTCAGTTATTCAGTTGTAGTCGCGCTGTAAACATGGCCTCACTACTTTCGACTTGCATCAAAGAAGAGCAGCGTGTGGTCGTTCGTTTTTTGTGGGCTGAGGGCGTAAAAGGGGTTGAAATTCACAGATTATCTGTATAGTATGGTGATCAGTTTTTGCCACAGCCTGTCGTCGAGAACCATCGCACGCGATTGTTCAATTTTAACATCTATAGTCGATGTGGACGGCCGCCCTGAACGTTCTGCGTCGCAGAACATTTCGATCCATTCGTATACGCTCCGCTATGGCAAAACCTGATCACCATACTGTACAAATAATCTTCTGTGAATTTCAATCCCTTTTACGCCCTCAGCCCACAAAAAACGAACGACAGCACGCTGCTCTTCTTTGGTGCAAGTCGAAAGTGGTGCGGCCATGTTTACAACGCAACTACAACTGAATAGCTGAGTGTCAAGGTCTCAATCCCACGAAGTAGCTATCTGTACGCTCAGTGAAAGCAGTGCCGCCAACGGTCAGCAGTGTAAACAATTCTGGGATAAAAGACAGACAAATTGCAGATACTTTTTGACCCCTCGTATATGTGAGGGGTCAAGGGCGAGCGCCTCCAAAAATGACTCCTTCCCCCTCTATATAAGAAGGAGAGAGTCGAAATCAAGGTCTCCGAGGCTCACGCTGCCATTTTTTTGAGATATTTTAAAAAGACTGTGCGGAATGTATGTATTTGTAGTGAAAAATAGAGGGAGAAGTGTGTTTGAGAGCATGTTGAACTGCTAACAGGGTAGATAAGACAAGGAAAAAGATCAGCAAAGGAGGACAGTGACAGGAGAAACGGGAGTTCCAACACTCTCCTGTCTCCAACTTAACTTTCCCCTGGAGTACTTCCCTGGTCGATTGGTGTCCACAATCTAGTCTATATATATATATATATATATATATATATATATATATATATATATATATATACAGGGCGTCCCAGAAAAATGTATACACACTTTAAATACTTATAAAGGCAGTGTTTATTAAAATACATTTCATTTTCAAAATGTAATAGAATCTGCAGACATTATTTAATTGTTTTGTCAACGCCTGTTTTCAAACTGACGTCCGTTCTGGTCCAGGCACTGCTGATAACGCGAAGCAATGGAATCGCAAACATCACGAAACATTTCGTTTGGTATTTGTGTGCATTCTCGTTCAATGGCTGCTCTCAATTCAGCGACTGTTGCAGGTTTTATAGCGTAGACTTTGTCTTTTAAGTATCCCCATAAAAAAAAGTCTAGTGGTGTGAGGTCTGGTGAACGCGGAGGGTATTCTACGAAACCCCTTCGTCCAATCCACATCCACATCGTGCCAAGCAAGTACCACTCGCAATACTCCACTCTTCGGTCCGGATCATCATCATCTTCATTAATAGCATGGACTAATCTTGGAATGTAACTTTTCCATTGACAGCGCTTCAAAATGCGTTGGACAGACGATTCTGAAATTCCTACCTCACGACTCGCTTGCCGCACAGATTTTCTTGGACTTTGGTGATACGTTTCCAGTACTCTTTCTTGCTTTGTGGGGCTTGTCGATGATGTCCGTGGTCTTCCGGAACGCTTCTTGTGGACATTCTGAACAGTTCCATCGGCTTCAAACTTATCTCTAATTCGAGTGATGATAAGTCGCGTTGGTGGATCTGTTTGAAACTCCCTCCTAAACTGTCTTTGCACTTCAACTGCGTTTTCACACTTCCAGTAGCATTTTAGAATGAATTTCCTTTGTTCAAAGCTTAGTCTGACTGCCATTATTAATTCTAATGGGTTTAACTTGGAAAGAAAGAAACATCAATTGAGCTATCAGCTGTTAAAGTGTGTATACATTTTTTTGGGACGCCCTGTATATATATATATATATATATATATATATATATATATATATATATATATATATATATATATATATATATATATATATATATATATATATATATGGAAAGCCGAAACTATTAACAAATGCACATTTTAATTGAAAATATAACTAATATATTCCTACTGCATAAAACTATATTGAATCTCAAATTAATATTGTGAATATGGAGATGTAATTATTATACAATATACTGATTACAGACTTTTTTTTAGGTTCTTGGGATGGAGTGACGGGAATTTATCCATATTCCCTACAAGACATTCACGCATGCCAAGTGGGTTGGGGGTAGATTAGCTAGTTGAGGTTAGGTCAAGTTAAAGTTATAGGATTAAAGAAGAGTAGATCAAAGTATCTAGTTGGGGCATGTAAATTATAGTTTGGGCAAAAATAAAAATCTTTTATTATTAATATTATTTGAAAACCATTGAATTTTTTCAATATTCCTACCCGTTTTTGTTATTTCATGATTCAGAATATAATCTGAAAATGTATATAGTTATTACCATGTCTACGAAATTTTCATCCTTCTTAAAATGATGATAAAATAACTTTATTGTGTTAGTTTTAATTTATATACTATCACAGGGTTTTATCATTACAAACTATATTTGTAATACTTCTACTTATTACAGCGGAACAAATAAAATTATGTAAGTTACCCATCAAAAGATGCTTTTCATAGCAAAGTCGCTACGTTTTCTATTACATTTTTTGTTTTTTTGTTAATAAATGATGAGCCGTGGGACATTTATTAAAGTAGTTCGTAAGTGATTCATTAATTGAAGAATTTTAGGGAAATAATCATTTATACTTTATTTATATAAAATATTATACATTTTAGTAACATCTTCGTGCGTGTGATATACCTTACTGAAACAGAATATATGTAGAGAAGGGCATCAGAATTCATTGGTATTTGCAGTGTAAGACCTGGACAATAACAAACTGGATTCTTCCGCGTTGACACTTGTGGATTGTGATGTTATGAGTGTACGATGATGTTGGTGATGCTTTCGTGATAAAAAAAATTACTGGAATAAGTTGGATTTCATTAAATACAATGGCCCAATATGGGTATGATTCAGGATCAGAGGCAAGTAATCTAATTCAGACATTAAATTTACATACGACTGAATTAAATGACAAAAGTCATGGTCTTGACAAATCATCTCAAATCGATTGTAATTCAAGTAACGGGAAATATACTCAGAATTTAAGCGTAAACAGTCGCGTTAAAATTGGCCGAGATACGGTGAAAACAAATTCCGGTTGTGATTTTGTATCAACATCCATTTCAAATGTGTATGATTACGCAGACGCAGACGTAAAAGCCTTATTTGATTCTACTCCTCCCCTCTATGTGACATCTTTGTTAACGTCTGCGACGCCTCAAATTCCATACCAAACTTCTCAACCCAGAGTGGGCGCGATCGAAAGTTTAATTATCGATAGATCGAGTAATTGTGATCCTCCTCACACTCACAGATCAGCAAGCCCCTCTTCTTTCAATAAAGTTATCGATTCGAGGAGTGTTATTCAGGCATCCAAGTTTGCTACACCGAAGCAGCCCGATTCCTTGTCATTGGCTGTAGTGTCAGTTGGAGGAGGAGGTTTGATTGGAAGCGAGTCTCAGATCCCTTTGTCTGTTGCTGTTTCACATTCTCCTCATATAAATGGGGGAACTGTTTCCAATTCACAACTTTCTGAGCTCTCTCAAAATGTTTTAAATTACCCAAATCACCAAAATTCCTCAAATTTGAAACCAATAAATAATTCACACTTTATTAATGCTAGTAATGTTAATGGGTCTCAGTTAGTACCAGCATCCAGCAATGTGAAAATTGTAAGTAATAAAATTCCTGTATATGATACGAGCTTTGATAAATTACCCTCGAGCTTTAATGGAAATATTGCATACTCTGTTGCAAAACCAGTTAAGTCTGTTAATGGCCAAGCCCTAGGGCTATATTCTGGTCATGTAAAATATGAGCCACCACCAGTTTATTGTAAAAGTAGTTTTAATAATTCGGCACATTCCAGTCCAAGGTCGAGTTTAAGCGGTGGAAGTCATGATTCTCAGCCATCTGTAAATATTGGTAGCCGGTCTATTTCGCAGTATCTTAGTCATTCTGTGACTCATCCTCATTCCAATGAACTAATTGGTAAGCCTGTCAATAAGTTACATACGTATGAAAATGTCAATTCTTACTATAACCTACATGGTAGTGGAAATTTAGCTGCAACTGTGATAGAAAACAAGTATGCCAGTCCAAGATCAAGTTTAAGCTCTCAAGATTCTAAACATTCCAGTCCAAGAAATAGTTATAATCAAACATTCCAAGTCTCTAGTCTAGAGAGAAAGAACAGGCCTATAAGTAATGAAATTATTCTAGAGGAGGCGGGTGCAACCAGAAAGAGTACATTGTGTACGCCTTTACCTCCTAGAATAGAACAAGATTTGGAAGGGAAGCAATTTGTTATTCCTCGAAGTAATATTTATGTTGAAGAAAATATTGGTCCAAATTCTCATTGGAAATTACACGCTACACCAACCAATACTGCTGTGAGGTGCCATGGTAATTGCTGTGATCCTTATCCATGCTCGCCTCTTTCTTCCAATACATTTTTAACTTCTGGATCATCAAGTCCTTCTTCACCAAACAATTTTGCTCCACCACCTCCTTATCCAGGAAAAACTATTGTGTTGAACTCTGTACCAAATGCTGATATTGGAAATTCTCCTTTAACTTATAGTAACCTGAGAAAAAATTCAGACTTGCTGGCATCTGTAAAAATAAATCCTAACTATGCAAATATTGATGTTTTGAAAAGTGTGTCTGGAGCCCAGCCTCCTCCCCCACCACCTTATCCATCATCAGTGGTTAGAAGTGCATCTGCTACTGGAGGGAATTCAACTATCAATCCACCCAAGGCTCAAACGAGTGAAGGAGGAAGTCAGTCCTCGCGTCATTTGACTTCTCCAAATCCCCAAAGTATTTTAAGAGTTGCCAATGGACCTCCGCCACCACCACCATCACCACCACCTCCTCCTCCCCCCCCTCCCCCACCTCCCCCTCCCCCTTATCCCTCATCCGCAGTTAGAGCTTTACAACAAAAAAGATTTGAAAGCCTAAAACCACCCGCTCCCCCACCTTACCCTTCTTCCGCAGTCCAAGCTAAACTCCAGTCAGGAGTATCAAAATCTGAAAAAAACCCTGGAAATACATCTGGCACCCCAAGTGATAGACTCGCTGTCTGGCAACAAAAACGGGTGCTTCCTACAGAAGGAGTCAGCTGCAGTATGGCAACTACTCCATCAAGTAAAGCCGAGTTGACACAGCAGAATGGTTCCGCAGCTTCTAGCTCTAAATCCACTGCTGGGAAAATTCAACTTCCATATAATGTAACTGCCAAATCAAGTGTAAGTACAAACTGATCAAATCCCATGTCGTTTAACCTCTCTTTACACTAAGCCTGTCTAGTATAGGCAAATGTATGCAACTGTAAGCATATGAAAAACAGGCTTTACTCTTATATGTTTAGCATAGATGCTGGTTTTTAACTCTAGAAAGTAAACAAATTTAAGCTTATGTTATTCCATAATGAAGAATGCACTATGCTGTAGTTTAAATGTGGTAAACTCACCTGATTTAATAGTATGGGTATCCCTCATAAGTTAATGAGGATGTGTTTTGAAAATACCTCAGTAACTTTCATATGGGGAAAAAATTGAGTTACATTCAACATTGGCTAAAATTGACTATAATTTTCACCCAAAACCATTTTTTTCAATAATTTTTCTTACAAATATACTTTCCTTTACGCAATTATTAGTAATTTATTATGAAAAAAACAATACTATGTGCAAAACAGAAAATTAAGCATAGGCCCTACCATCTATCAGTATGTGGGAAATTTGAATGAACACTCGCTAACTTATAAGGATTTTTCATTAATTTGCAAAAAAATTGGGATAAATTAAAATGTTGCTAATAATGGAGGATACTTGTAGCTACTATAGCTAATAGGTTAATACCAAATATGTTATTTCTGAGTATTCTAGTAGCTATTGTGTAAGCTATCATCTCTTTAATTAGATTTTAGGGTAGGCCTAATATGATACCTAACTTAGATTTCTTTATCAAACTTGAGACAGGTTACAGATCAATTTTTTATTAGCTGTACCCTATGCTCTATTTATTTATTGTTAGAAATGAAGAAACTTGAGTAGGACTGAGTCTAGATATAGCTTCGGTGCTTCCCGCAGGATATGGATCAACTATTGCGTCTGACCCTTCTATCTCAGTATCTGTTTGTAGGTTGCCTACTGCCCCATTTGCTTCCTTGGGTACCTTCTCTCAGTTCTACGTACTGCCAGTCTCCAGGGCTTATAGGCTGCAACTTGTGGCCTGCCCAATGCTCTAACTGCAACCAGAAACCAGCGTAGATGTTGCTAAATTTCTTCTTATAGCTAACATGATAATATAGACCTTAATTGAATCAATCAAAGACTGAATAGGCCTATCATTTTTTATTACATAGAGACCTTAAGTTTAATTAGCTTAGTAATCTGTAGGCACAGTGTGATAGTGTATATTTGAGAGAAAATTGAACTGCTGTATAGGCTATGCAGTTATGATTAGGGAATACTATTAAGACTATATAGCTACCAGCAGGGCCTACTACAGAGAACTCAAAAGGTCCTATTATGATACTAAGTTCACTACTGATTAGAGCTGGCTTTTAATAAACAGAACCTTAACAGTTTGGTAGGTTAATGAACTTTAAACCAATGGTAATTGACTGTGGAGGAACTAATTAATTAGAAGACCACCGCATAACCAGGAAGTGTCAGGGATCTTTATAATTTTGGGAAAACTTGAGGGGTGGGAGTAACTATCAGGGATTTCATCCTGGACCTACAGTTAGTTACAGGGTAGCTACCTATAAGATGTATTTTTCTATTGGTAGCTACCAGTATTAACAGTTACAGGACACTATTTCCCTAATCCTTCAATCCTTTAATGGTATCACTAAAATTGTTATATTTAGATTCTTTTAATTTTCTTAGAATGAAAAATATTGCTTTCCTCACCTTTATACGAGGTCTTCCTAGGAAGAAGTGGCTAAGTGACAAAAGTAAAAAAACACCAGAAAATGCAGTTAAAATTGTGGTACCAAATTTGAAAGTGACCTAAATTTTGAAGACATTTTGATGAAATATCTTCAAAAGTTATGGCAACTTTCAAATTTGGTCAACTTTAACTGTGTCTTCTTGTACTTTTAACTTTTGTCACTTAGCCATTTCTTCCTGGGAGCACCTTGTATATATATATATATATATATATATATATATATATATATATATATATATACATATATATATATATATATATACACACACACTGTACCATTATGTTTTATTAAGCCTAATTTTTATACAAATGTTTTTATAACTTTAAAATTTTATTTTTTTTATCATTCAAGATTTAAGAACTGTTAATTTACATCAGTAGTACTTAGCCCTCATTAACCTCTTAAAAATACCGTAATGTTGTACAGTAGGCTATGTAAATGGAAGGCATTAAAATGAGCTTACCCAGTGCATAATAGGCATATTTTTTTTTATCAGGACCCTTTGTTAGGTAATCCCTTTGAGTTCACCTGGTTAGCTACATTCAACATTTTTTCCATTTACTAGGTATGAAGGGTTAACAAGTGTAATAATGACACTTGACATCTAAGCTACAGGTCATGGTTAATATTCGTTTTAATGCTCCCTTCATTTTCAATAAAAGGAGAAATTCTATGACAATTTAACATATAAATTTGTATTCAGGACACCTTGAAACCTCTGGGAAACTGATAAAAATCAAGGAAATGTAATAATTATTTTTGATGAAAAAAAAAAAATCTAGACGTTGATAACCAGCCATTACAGGCTATTGACCCAGTGTTTATCCCTCTCCTTGGTTAAAATTTTGCCGCTCTCTGTCTTTCTCCAGGTTTTTAGGTTAGGTAAAACACATTTTTCTGGTGTTTTTTATTTAAATTTAGCCTTCATTTCTTTGGAATATGAGCGTTTTTTGAGAAATTTTAAAATTGAAAATTTCTCAAAACTGGCTCATTTCCCAAAGAAATGAAGTTCAGATTTGAACAAATCACCAAAAATCACCAGAAAAATGTGTTTTGGTCCAGAAAGTAGTGGGAGCACTAAAATGAATAATTACCCAGGTCCCATTTTAAAAAGCACATTCAGTTGAGTGAAGGGGAATAATGATATAGGCCTACTTTTATTTGCATTAGCTACCCTAGGCAGGTGTAGCTATATGAAAGATGTTTGTCTTAAGCTGAGGTTTATGTAATTTTCATGAAAAATGGTTTTAAACGAACTTTATAGCTTAGATAGTTTCTTTGGATTATATAAGTTGTGTTTTATAAATGTATTAGCGTCACATTTTTCAGTGGATGTTTGTGAAAAATGCTTGCCTATGTTAAAGTCTGAGGCTAGATTTACATAGAAAATTGTTTGACCTTGTGCGGTAATCAGTTTGGAAGTGAACTGGGCATTATTATTTGGTAGCAGTCAATATACAGGGTGGGCCGTAAGTTTCCATACATAGGAAAAATAAACATTTTTTTATGGACAACCATTTTTATTTATATAATATGCTCTACATGGTTGCCATTGTTTTGAAAACACATTTCAATACGTGTTCCCCACTGTTGATGAACACGCATTAGCACAGTTGACGTTATGCTTGTAATGGCGTTGGTGATACGTTCCTTTAGATGATTTATGTCTCGTATCTTTTCCTGATACACCATGGCCTTCAAGTGCCCCCAAAGATAGAAATCAAGGGGGTGAGATCTGGGGATCTGGGAGGCCACTCCACAGGACCACACCGACCAATCCAAGCATCCGGAAACTGCTGATCCAAATACCGACGCACGTGAAGACCATAATTTAAATTTTCCTATGTATGGAAACTTACGGCCCACCCTGTATAAAGGTTAATATTTTTCAAGTTAAACAAGGACAAAAATGTAAACTAGTTTTATTTAGTTTATAGATTATTTAAATAATTTTCTGCTGCGGCATAGCTGAAAGGTCTACCATTAAATCTGCCCTACCTATATAAGCCTAGGCATATTTATTTAAGTTTCCATTAGGTCCTAGGCCTAATAATTACATATTTCAGGTAGGCTATGCTTTAAGGGTAACCTTTTGGTTTGCTTCCACCTGAATTGTTCATTCTGATGAAGGTCAAGCTTTTCACTCCACCTTAGACCTACAGTTTAACACGGAATCTGAACCACGCCCCACCAGCATCCCAGCATCTAGGCTACCCAGGGTACCCATTTATCTACCAAAAACTTTTTTTTTAATCGTGCGGAGGATGAACAGCTGGGTTTTGCCATGCACCAGCCACTGTCACTGGGTCTCGATCCTAGGGCTTATGGATTCGTAGTCAGTGACGCTAACCACTACACCAGTGAGGCACATTTATTGTATTATATTGCGAAATGTGTATATATTTTTGACATAGTCCTATTACGTGCCTCAACAGAATTTTCCATAGTTAATATTTTCTTAAGCTTTTATTAGGTACTAAATGTGCCAATGTCAATTCTTTGCCCGAGTTTGAAAAATCAGTTCCCTTCATAAATTTTATTAATCTAATGTGAAATTACTTAGTTTTCATATTTTAAATTTCAAATTTGTTTAAATGTTTTTCCTTAGCTCACTCCATCATGACTCCAGATTTGAAAAAATTTACTGGAGCACAGCTCTGAATTTACTTTTTTTCCCCTTACACCACTAGATAGGTTAATGATAGTAAACTTGTAATTTAAAAAAATTGGTTTGTACAAGAACGTATACGCAAAAAAATTGCATAACGTCTAGCGGATGAACAAAACCCAAACCCAAATTTACTTTTTCTCATGGTCAAATTTACTGGAGCAATGCTCCCAAGATCCCAGGAATCTGGAGTCATGCACTCCGTAATATATGGAACAGTACCAGAATTTGTTACTCGTATACCGTAGCTAAAATGATGATAAAAAGTTTTATTACTCGATAAAATAATTTTATTTGTTTCGTAAATTGAATACCAATATTTAAAATAATTGTTTTTCCTTATATTGAATGTATTTTCTTCAACAATTTCAAGAACAACAATAATTTTTCATTAAAATTTTCCCTAGTGGACAATTTGAATAAAAAAATGAACATAAAATTTTGGTTTATAAAATTATTAAAATACTTAAAATAAAATAAATAGCTAATAAGTTTAATATAAAAAATTATAAAGTAGCTACATACAACTTAATATACAGGGTGGCCCATAAGTCCCAATTGGTTATAATTAAAGCAAAAATACAAAAAATTGAACAAAGTAAAACGTTTATAAATTTAGAAATATTTATTGATTATTCAAATTGCAAAATATAACTATCTCGACAAGTATTCTTTCCTTAGTAATTGGTTATATGTCAGTGTGAGCTATAGATAATAGCTTTAATTATAACTGATTGGAACTTATGGGCCACCTTGTAGAATTATTAGGTACTAATATAGAGTAGATTATAATAATTTATAATATTTAGATTTTAGTTAGTTAGAGAGAATGTAAATTTATGGGCAATTTTAACTTAAGCCTTGCCTTTTATGTGAATGGAAAAAGTATTTTATACAATTGCACTTTGAAACGAGTGTAAATTATTAGGGATGCACTGGAACTCAATTTTTTTTTTTTTTTTTTTTTTTACAGTTCCAGTTCCAGTTCCAGCCGGAACTTTTTAAAAGTAACTGGCTAGAACCAGAACTTATGAATTTGAAATATGTTTAGGCCTATAATAAAAGACATTTCTTTGTGAATTTATTACAAATTAATCCATTTTTCAGACCTTAATATTTCATATACCATATATACTGGTATATATATTTTAATACCATTAGCTATGAAAGATGTTTTGTTTATATATAACTATGGTTAATAATATTGATAGTAATTGGTCAACAACAGAAATGATTTTATCTTTTAAATTTTATTTAAACAATAGTAAAATAAAAACTTTTGACTATATTAGCAGCTCCATCACAAACTAAAACATGTCTTTCAGTATTAATTTCCCACTGTCATCATATAAATCATATGCTCAATATTTTCTCCTCAATGTGTCATAGGAAAATGTCTGGTAAAGAGTACTGCATTCCTCTTTTGAAAATCTTTATTGAGCCAATGCCCGGTTAGTGACAAAAATGATTCAGTCGAGTGTTGACTGGTCCAGATATCTGATGTGAAAGATATATATGGCGCATTGGCTGTACCCAGTTCCTTCAAAATTTGACTTTTTATCTCTTCATAAGTTTGAGGAAGCATTAACATCAGCAAAATATCTTCTACTTGGTACCATATATCTTGGCTGAAGGTGGGCAATTAACTCGATGAAGCCTTGATCTTCTACAATGGTAAAAGGCTGATTGTCCAGCAGTCATGTTTATAATTTTGTGATGAATATCAATGGCTCATCAGTCGTTAATATCCCAAATCTTTTTTTATTAAAGCTCTTTTCCAGAGACATTTGGCACTCCATCATGGCCAGTTTCCTTTGTTCTTGGGTGGTTGAGCATCTTTACTTTCTTCTGCTTTGGATTTTTTTTAATTTGCCTCTTCATTCTCTCTATATTGAAGCATGTTTTGCTTTCATATGCTTATGTAATGGTGTGGTATTAAAGTTTTTAGAAAACAACCTTTTCTATCTCTCCTTGTGCCCTTTTTACATAATTTGCATTCTGCAACTTCATCAGCTTGATGTTCTACAGAAAAGAAATTCCAAATAAAGGACATAATACTTCTGTATTAGTCAATGGCTAATGATATTATGATGTGATAAAAAATTGAGCTCTATATGTATTATTTAAAAAGGACTTTATAGAAAATTTACTTGAAACTTCAAATGATATCTGAAAAAAAATGAATTTGATTTATTATCATTACTCTACTAACACCCAGGGCTGCCAGCTTCTTATAATATAGCTACTGTATTCACTAAAAATTATCCCACAGCTACATTAATAAATGTACACCTACATAATATAACTAGGCCTATATAGAGCTATAAAAGAGTAACTGGCCATTTACTTTTTAAAGTTCCTGTCAGTTTGAGTTCCGGCTGGAACTTAAAATGTTGGTTCTGGTGCATCCCTATAAATTATCATAAATAGGTAATGTATTTTGTAATAAAAATTTAAAAATTTCAAAGAATCAGTAAGAGAATAGGTATGCTAAATTTGACTGATGTCCATGCCAAAGCCCAGAAAATGGCTGATTCTGCCAATGCCCATTAGTCCATACACCATTAGCTTTTATTATATAAACCCGATTTATTTTGTTAAAGAAAATTTCTGAATATGGTCATTATTTGCCTTGAGAATTTACTCCTTATATTAGTGGTGGGCCTATTTGATTGCTTCTCATTTAGGCTACAGGCTAATTATGATAAATTAGCTACTTCATTGAGCTGAATTCCCGTTATCATAACTTCTGTGTAGGACTGGTCTACTTTTTCTCAGGGGGAAAAAAGTGGTGATCTCTTGTCCTCTTGATAAAAATAAATTTTGAGTTAGGGCCTATTAGGTCTTATACTTTTAAAATTTAATCATTGAATTTGGACATGATAAAATTGCATTTTATATAAATTAGAATTTATTGAATAGAAAAGGATGTTAAGAAAATAGTAGGTGCTGTACCAGTTAAATTGGGTCTTTTGCTAATAAACTTTTACGGTACTGAACTTGACAAAGTCATCTTATCTGATTATCACCACAAAACATATACCGTAAATACAAATTATAAAGAAAAAATTGGGAATGCTAATTTTGCGATGTCAACGTTGAATCAAGTTAAAATGCTTGGCAGTAATTTAAATGATAAAATAAACTTCAAAAGTTACGTATGATAGCTATGAAATCCAAAATATCAAAATTTCTATTCATATTACGGTACTTAAACTAAAAAGATCTTCCTCAAAATGTATTCCTTAAGTACTCTGTATTATTCCTTCATCCACCCACATTTATTGTATTGCTTTATAATGTGGTGTAGGTAGCTCAAAGAAATACGTAAAATGTCCTTTGGAAGTCTTTCATACAAAATGTGCGCAAACACACTCAAATAATACCAGTAACGGACAAAGTCACGCTTCCCCAGTGTTTAAAGTGCTAAATATTTTCAAAATGAGTGACTTATGCATGTTCTCTGTTACTGTCAGTATGTTTGAAGTTATCAATAAAAGTCAACATGCATTACTCATTCAAAGATCAATCCACCCCACCATCAAATACATTGCCATAACAATACACTCCCCAGGGATTTTATATGGAAACTGAATTCCATGAATTTAGCCTAAAAAGCTTTCATGCTTCCAACAGCATATTCAGATTAGAATACTATGAATAGTGAATATATTTTTAATGTCGTATCAGAATATTCAAATTGAACAAAAAATGTTGGAAAAATACAGTAAAAATTTTTGTAACTTGCATTATTTCTTTGGTTTTATAATTGTTTCTGCAAAAAATGTGTTATAGTTCTAAAGCCTTTATATTTTTGCTGTCTTTGTTATTTGGGCCTATGTTTTCTTTATAAGAACAAATAGGCCTAGGTGTTGAATTTTCTCACTTGTTCATCAAGAGGGTAAATGAATTTTTTTTATGTTAATGGTAGCATCATTCCACAGGACTCATAGCATAACTTAGCAAGCTTGGTTACCCTTTATCCATATGTGAACCTAGGAGGAGTTAAACCTACCCAAAATAGGGTGCTTGTGATACTCTTAACACAAATAACTGAGTTATATATATATATATATATATATATATATATATATATATATATATATATATATATATATATATATACACAAACTCAGAATGGTTCCCTGAGAACATTATATGTTAAACACAGACCGTGCATGGAACAAGGAACTCTTCTGGGAAAATTAAATCCACTATAGTCCGAATTACCGGATTTATTCGGACTATAGTGGATTTAATTTTCCCAGAAGAGTTCCTTGTTCCATGCACGGTCTGTGTTTAACATATATATATATATATATATATAATAAGCTTGACCTTCGCGAAATGAGAAATCATCATGTGAAACCTTTGTAAGGTAAGGTACCGGTATATATATATGAAAATTATTTCACGAAAGTGACATGTGAAAAATATTTATGATGAATAAAACCACGAAGGGAAAAGAATTGAGCACCACTTTGTGTTTCTCTTCTCTTCGTGGTTTTATTCATCATATATATATATATATACCGTATATATACCTTTTTAGTTTTAATGCTTTTACATTTTCTTAGCTACTTTTTATAATTTTAACTTTATTTTAAATTGTTATTAAGCAACTTAAAATTGCAATTTGTATTTTGTATGTGAATTGGCCTTTTATTGTTTTAGCCCCAAAGATGGAATTAGTGCATTCCAAAACGTTAGTACTGATTAAACCTTGAAAGATGTTTATTTTTTCTCTGGTATTCCTGTTTATCATTTTATAAATACCAATATATAACTCAGTCATTTGTGTTAAGAGTATCACAAGCATCCTATGGGTAGGTTTAACTCCTCCTAGATTTACATATGGATAAAGGGTAACCAAGCTTGCTAGGTTATGCTATGAATTCAGTGGAATGATGCTACTGTTACCATCAAAATAGTGTATGAAAATCCTGTACAGTATTGAGAAAAGTGTCTCCCTAATCCTTTATTGTAAATTAGCTATCACCTTTGATACGGTATTAAAATTAGTTTTTACCATTAATTAGGCCTATTGAACTATAATGTAAAGTTAATTTGAATTAACAGAACTTTCGCTATTACTGTAGGCTAATCTAATTTGCGACTACAAAGGTTCATAAATGTGGGCGGTCTGCCGATTGAGATTTTAGATTCAGTAGGCTGCCATTTGCTCACAATTTAATAGTAGCCCCCTGGCTTATAGTGCACATTATCCGATTGGTATTACATCTGAAACTTGAGTATCGCTTCTTTTCTGATTTTTTTCTTGTTGATCATTTCCCCTAACCTTGCACTACTGCTATTAAGTGGAAAAGGGTAAGCCTACTGAATTTTTAAATTCCTATCGTCCGGTCGCTTAGATTTATAATTGTTTGACACCACTCGTACAACATTGAATCAGCAACGTAATGATGGGGGTTGTTTAACTTCCTTCGCAACGTGTCATATGACGGAGGGGACTTACAGCTTTACGTGAGATTCGAACCACGGGTCACTCCATCTGGGCGCGGAGAACGGTCCCCCATCCAACTACTCTCCAGACCCAATGTTGCTTACCATCGTTGATCGACGGGAAGCGATGTTACGAACTTACGACATTGAAATTAATGATTGAATCAAAGTGTAATCTCGTAATGAATGCGATGAGATCATCGGGTCCAATACCACGGGAGTGTGTGATAGTCGGTGCGAACTCATCATCTTCGGGTGCTTCAACCCGGAAGCAACGTCGTCTCGCCCTGATTCATGTAGCCTAGCCTAGGCCTAAGCGAGGAGAGTTATGTCCGTTGATTTTTTCCTTAGTGAAGGCTTAGTTATTGCACTTTTTTTTATCATTGTTAAATGTGTTGCTCGAGTTTTCAACAAATTTAAATGTTGAAGAAGAAACCGTATTTAAAATCGTTTATCGGTTAGGTCCCAGGCTGAATTTACTTAGCTTATTGAAGATTTATTTGTTGTGCGTGTTTAATATGCCGTAACATTTGAAATGGTAGATAAAGCTTCATTGGCAAGTTGCAAATTTTTTTTTTTTTTTATGTCCCGTTTGTCTTGCTTTGTTTAGGTCTTACTAACAACATTTTTTAAATTCTACCGTGCTTCAGTGAGGTATTGATAATGATTGTATTGGTGTGTTTCGCCGTAGAGCCTAAACTGTTTACGGCTGGTTGTGGCTTTGGGCCTACCATAGTTTCAGATACGCTGATGCAGGCCCGTTATTAGCATTTAGGCTAGTTCATCACGGGTGCTATAAGAAAAATAATTTTGAATTCAGTTTACTATGCGAGAGAATTGAGAATTTTCTCTCTAAATCTAGAACCGAATTCCACAATTGGAAACTAGAAAGAAATGGTTTGAAGCACAGTACCAAAACCTCAGATAGCACTGTTACTAACCCAAGCACCATCGTAATAGTGGTATTAGACCTATCGCAATTGGAAATTGGTAGGCTTGTCAGCAAGTTTACCATTTATAGTGCTGTGCTGTTGATAAAAATGTAGGAAAAAGATGCTGGTAGGATAGTAGTAGTAGTTACTGGTGACGAGGACCCAGTCGATGGTTGTCAGAGTTGTGGTTTCCGTGATGCCAAATGCTCCAAAACACTTATCGCATTCTTCGCATTCTTCAGATGTTTCGTGGCCTTGCGACCCTTTGCTCCGTAACTCCGCCCACTTTCCTCGTTGACTCCGCCCACTTTTTCCTTCCTGTTCCCCTATATTTATTTCGGGGTCGGGGTGTGGGGTATAAATTGTTTATAAGGTGCTTAAAAAATGCATTCGATTTTGGCGTAAAAATTCATGTTTTTTTAGCTTTATTTTGTAGGCCTTAATGTTACGTGGTTTATTTGTTCGCCAGAACTTTGCTTATAGAGCCTATTTATAAAGGTTTTCAGGAAGCCCTCTTGTAATTAGATAAGGCCTACTCTTAATAGGCTCTATACAACTACTGAACAATAATGTGGGCTTACTTTATGAAGTTTGTCAGAGACAAGATTGGATCCCTTGTAACTTCATCTCTGTGTAGGCCTACTAGTAGTAGTTATTAAAAAAGAGGCTGTGTTTTCATTATAGCTTACTGTGCTTATTAGTTATTTACTAATTAGTGTATTCCAAATTAATTTCTGTACATAGGCCTATTTAGTCTTTGGTTAATGCCTAGGTTGATGTAGGCCACTTTATATCAGTTTCTGTAAGAAAAAAATTGGCTGTGTGATTCTTAACTAATCTTCAGGTGGAGAAATTCCAATCGTATCACCGGAACTAAAACGTGGAGAAACGTTGTCATGGAAACCGGAAATAGCATTTAATACCTATTTTAATTTTGAAAACCGGAAGTTCAAAGAAGGGGAAATTTTACCACTCACTCGTTCACCATCTTTATTCAAAAGAATTAGCAATAATCGGCAGTTTTTGCCGAAGAGGAATAGCCTATTTTGAGGTGGTTTAACTCCCTTCGTGACGGCAAAAGTTGTGTGACTGAGTGGACCTGTAGTTTTACGTGGGATTCGGACCATTGCCTCACCAACGAAGTCCCGGAGAAGCCTTGTATAATCGCTGAAATGTAAGGTCCGAGCAGAAACTCGAACCCAATCTTCGGGTTAACAGCCGGGTACTTTACCCTTAAGATAGTGTGGTAGGTTGACCAAGACGACGGAGAATCGCCGATTTATATCGGCTGTTGTTGTTGTTGTTCAGTTATTCGTTGCCTTGTTTCGGGTGATGTGAGAAGTCTCCTCTGTTGAATTAACGTTTCTGAGTGTAAGTCGTTTCGAACTTTAATTGAGCTTCCTTTGACCCCCACCTCCGAAATTAGGGGCCTACAAGCTTGTTGGTAGGATTGTAAGTTGGGCAAAGACGTAGTTCATGAATTTAATGCTTTTTAAATTATGCATACAGGTACTGTGTGTGTGTGTGTGTGTGTGTGTGTGTATTTTCGTCTGGTAACGTGAGGTACAACCCCCCACCCCCCCACCCCACCCCAAAAAACGGCGCTCTTCGTCGCCGTAAAAAATCCATTTAATTGTGTGTGTTTCCCTGAATAAAGTGGAGAGCCGGGTTCTGTTCCCGGATACACAGAAGGATTTCGATGTTCTCCGAGGAGAAGCCTTTTCTACCCTTCCTTCGAGTGGTATAAAAGGGTCGACTCTGCCCCCGGGCCACGTGTAATTGGTTGACAATAAGATCGCTATTAATTATTATAAAGAAAAGTTCATTACGAGAGGACAGAAAGGTTGTGGAGTGGGCGAAGGCCAAGTTTGGCCACTTTTGTATCGCTTTATTCCGTTTGACACTCTGGCGTTTAACCGCTTAACCGCGGGAGCGGAACTTCATTAACAGCTTTAACACGTCGCCTAATTTGCTTTATTGCTGTAACCGGACCCTCCTTCCACCTTGTAGATCATTCGGCCGAAGACGAGGTAACTCGCGTCAGTCCATCGCTGGTACTGCAGAATTCCGTGCGTTCACTATTTTGAGTGAGGACCCGGAGAGAGAAGGTTTGTTCCTACCCAACAATTCTTACGCATCATTCGTGTACCCGTTGTTTAGCGAAGGCTCTAACATTTGAAAGAGTGGATTAATCACCTGCTTGGCCAAAATAGCCTTTGTTGGAGAGTAGGATGATGCAAACCTCAAGTTTGAGAGAGCGCCGTGTAGGTAGTAGTACTGCTCTACCCTAGACCCGCATTCGATACTAAGTCTGTTTAGCCTATCTGTACCGTGTTTACCTTGTGAAAATCGGGAAAAAATTTATAATTATTTACAGATTTTTTACATTTAGTTTATTGGGTTTGAATAATTATATTGGATAAAATGTTGATTTTAGTAGGCACTAACACCAGCTAGACGGTAGGCTATAATGGCCATGTAAGCGTAGAGTCTGTAGGCCTAGCCTACCATCCTTGAGTCTTTTAGTAAACAAACTTAAATGGCTCAAAACATATAGAAAGGTAGGCTTGTGTTTCCGACGATTTAGATTAAAATTTATCTCCTCGCATTCTTTGTTTCATTAATTAAAAGTTATCCAATTCTGGAATGGTTCTTAGGCCTATGTCCCACGCCATTCTTGGCATAGGCTATCACATTAACCTTGAAGTTTTTCTCTCTCAGATTTGCTTTGGAGTTTTACGATAAACGCCCTTTTTAGTCGCCGATTAATCAAATCTGTGATTGCCACTACGTACTGGGGAAGATTTTTTCAAATTGGCGCAGCATGAATCAAAAGGCCAAGAAATTTCTTTTGGATAAAGGCATTTGATTTCTTTTGTATTTTTACGGTTTGTAACTTTTTACTAAGAGATAATTCTCAGCGACCTCGCTGTAAATGCGTTCATCTGCACTTATTACCGTCGTAGTTTTGTAAAGAAAGTATCTCAGCCTTCCTGAGAAGTTTCTGAAAGGTTTGTAGCCCAATGGAGAAATCTGGACAGTAGCTTAATTGTTCATCGTAACATTTAGTGACCTATTCGCCGATCTCTCTCATAATTTAACCTCTTTTGGACCACTTGGTCGAATATGTACCGTTTCCCATACACACACTTATAACTTGACCCTACAAAAACTTCGGTCGTTAAAATGTTGGAAACTGTTCAAGTGATTTAACCTTTCCAGATATGATGTACCTCGGAGCCTACGTCATCATAGTGTCGAATGGGTTAATTTTTTCCTATCTATTTTTAAGGATGAAAATTGGAATTCATTAGCTTCACTTACACTGACCTAGCTCTGCATTAAAAAGACCCAGAAAGTTTCCCCTCACCCTCACACCTTGCGTCTTGTTAAAAAAAAAAAGCGTAACCCCTTTTAGGTAGGTGACGGTAGCCTAGCTCTTAGTGGTAGTAAACTCTTAACTGATATGCTGAACTGTAGCCTCGGCTAGACCCTCTGTATATAGAGGGAATAACGGCGAGTCGCATTTGCAGAGATGAATGAATGAATGAATGTATGTTGTCCTATTTTATCGTTAATGAATAACCATTCTCAACATTCTTTGTGGGTTTTCAAGCGAACATTCATTTTCTGAGTGTAAACAAACTGAGGGTGAGTCAGGAATGGATGGACTGGGGGGGGGGGGGGGGGTCACTAATTTACAAGAGATATTCACCGGTAGTCTAAAGTTACCTGATACAGAATCCATGACAAAGTAGCGGAGGTTTTTTTATTCTATAATTTCGTGACCACTTTAACCCTTTAAGCCCTGAATTTTTTGTAGGGTTAAGTTATGAATGGTTGTATTTGAAACGTTAGCTATTTGTACCTTCAGTCATTAAAGGGTTAAAATCTTGGAAGTTTGTTTATATATATATACACACACACACACCTATTCGTTGTGGTACTATATTGATAACTAGGCCCTAGGCCTCTGTATGATATTTAACCAGCACTTGTAGGCCTTATTTTTGTAATGTACAATATGTGAATAGTCTAGACCAGTTATAGGTAGGCTTACTGTGGCCTATTATTATTTTTTATAATTGTTGAATTCAAACTCCGTGGGCGATATATATAATATGAAAATTATTTCACGAAAGTAACACGTGAATAATATTTATGATGAAAATAACCAAGAAGGAAAAAGGAAACAGAATGGGGTTTCCTTTTTCCTTCGTGGTTATTTTCATTATATATATATATATATATATATATATATATATAATATTAATGGTAAGCTTTAGTGTCAGGATATATAAATTCCATGAAATAATGCAGTAAACCCTCGTCCAACGCATCTTTGTCCAGCGCGAATTTGCTTATACGCAGAAAATAAATGCGAACAATTATTTGCCAAAAGCGGAAAATTTGATTATACACGGTCTGCCAAACACGCTCTAATACAGTAGTACTGTACGCGTGCCAATGCGCGCTCTAGTGGTGTCTCCTACACTCTCCAACACTCCCGCATCACCCTTTGTCTCAGTCCCGCTAACGCGTTAAGTTCAGGGAAGTTGTGTTGGATTGTTTTTGTCGTATTTTGCCGTTGTTTTGCTATTACCCTTAGGCAGCAGTATGGCACCCAAACGTAAAGCATCTGCGAGTGATAGTGAAGAGAAGAAAAATCGTAAGGTTATGACATTAGCCGAAAAAATAAAGATTCTATGATAAGTTGCGTGATGGTATGAGCATAACATCACTTGGCCGCGAGTATCACGTGAATGAGTCTACCATACGCGCCATCCGAAAGAGTGAAGAAAAGATGCGTGCTATTTTCATTTAATATATTTTATTTATCATATGTAAATATCATTGGTTGATTTTATGTTCTTATTTCATATAAGTATTAATGGGGAACTTTATACGCGGCCGCGTTCACGTATCCCCATTTATCCCATAAGGTATTAAGTTTGTCCAACGCGGATGTACCTAACGCGCCGTTCTCGAGGAACCTAACCCCCGCGTTGGACGAGGGTTTACTATTCTTGAAGGTAATAAACGCTGATACCTAAATCAAACCATAATAAAATTAAAAAGAAAATTAGGACAAAAAATAATTAAAAGTAAGGCACGTACTGAAACGAGTAATAAAATAAATATATATATATAACCTTTGGTTAGCTTCCACCCGAATTGTTCATTCTGACGAAGGTCAAGCTTTTCACTCCACCTTAGACTTAGTTTAACGTGGAATCTGAACCACGCTCCATCAGCAGCCCAGCGTCTTAACCACTAAGCCACCTAGGGTACCCATTTATCTACCAACCACTTTCTTTATTGTGTGGAAGGATGAACAGTTGGGTTTTGCTGCGCGCCGGCTGCCGTCGGGTCTCGAACCCGGGGCCGATGGCTTCGTAGTCAGCGACGCTAACCACTACACCACAGAGGCGCCATTATATATATATATATATAATATATATAATATATAAAAAAACCATTGTTTTTTAGTATCTGAGTGGTCAGAATACTGTTGCGGTGTGCGCGCGCGCGTGTGTGTGTGTGGACTGTGGAGGTTGATTAGAGTGGTTAAATTTAACGGCTTATTAGTAAACATTACGTTCCCCCTTACTCACTTTGATGGGGCATGGGGTAGTTGAAGGTTTGCCCAAAGCGCGTGTGTCAGTTGTTCCGATTTGATCTGCGTTTTGGATATTTTTTTTCCCCCTTAGCAGCGGTCACGTTACGCATACTTGGCATTCCAGAGGTTGTGTGTGACGTCACAGTTTACGTACCAAGGCCAGGAGACAAGGCAGCGCTCGGTCGAGGTACGCCAGAGAAGGCTCCTCCATCCAGTATGACCCACGTTGTCCTCTCTGAGCATTGTCTTGTTTTGTTTCTCATGTTCCACCTTAAGTTGAATTTTGTTGGTGTTTGTTTTGATATTGGTTACGTTGATCCTTTTTTTTTTTACATTTTTTGTTGCTGTTTGGTAAAGGAGGAGATTGGGTACGTGTACCGTGCCGTTTTTGTAGGTACCATACCCGTTTTGTAGGCCCTATTACGGTAACTGGCAGTAACTAGCCGGTACTACAGGGTTAAGACCTATCTTTAAGTAAAACGGGCTTTTATAGGCCCGTTGAATTGTTGATAAGACCAGGATTTAGTTCAGGGCAAATGGTATTATGCCTCGGTAGTTTTAAAAGCATTTGAATCTCCGCTGATTTATTATTTCTTTACTGTAGGCAACGAGGTTCACGACTTTCTCTATTGATTATACGATGTATGTACCGTAATACGGAGTGATTTTGGCTCAGTGGGTGACATTGGCAGTTTAAAAAACTGGTTTTATGCATTTTGTGCAAGAAGAAACTGTTTCATGGAGATAAGGAGTCTTATCATTTTTAATCTATGGAATTTTGCCTCTTTTTGTATTAACACTTTTTTTCTCTATCTTCCTTAAGTTATGAGTTAGGTTGTGACAATTGTCAGCGGGAAAACGTGTTTTTTTATAAGAAGGGACAATGTCACCCCTCGAGGCAAAATCACCTCGTCGTACGGTATGTATGTAAGACGATGTAATTTTTCAAGAAATATGACGTTAACTGTAATTTCCTTAACATTTACTGACTCGCGTGAAAAGTCCATTTTTTTTAAAGTTAACTGTGACGAGGGATTCTAGATTCTCTGAAGCCCTCTCTCGGAGAGTTCCTCATGTAGCTTTGCAGTTGCGAGTTACACGCGTGATTTTATGTTCTGCACGTCAGTTCCGGAAAAAAGTTCACCTAGAAACAAAATTCCCTCCCCCCTCTAAAAAAAGTAAAATATTCAAAGAAAAACTTGTTGCAAATTGGTACAAATTTTTTGCATTCTTTAAAAATTTTTGTTTCTAGGCGAATTTTTTTCCCAAATGCTGCTTTATTAGGTTATACATTTGGACAAATGGTGTTCACTACTTAAGTAAACATCTCGTTCATATACAGATTGTCCCCAAAGTCCTGCCCCCATAATGCACATGATATTAGCCTTTGGGGCAGGAGTTTTGGAACGCCCTATATATATATATATATATATATATATATATATATATATATATTATATATATATATATATATATATATACTGCCAGGCCACCTGAGAGGTTGGTACTGTATTTTAATGCCCCGTAGATTAGGCAGACGAATTATATAATCAGTAATAGGCTTTGTGTAGGCCTCAGCATCGCTTAATGTAATCTAATCTGAACAAACGAGGTAAAACGTAGCTTAGAGATGAAGGCCTACCGTATTTCGCAAGCTGTATGTAGGCCCTGTCCTTGTGCCGAAATTTTTGGAAATATGTCTAGTTTGTATTATTTGTGATAGGGTTGCGTTAACCGTTTTACAGTACAGATGACCAGATATAGCCTACCAAAGTAAAGTACAATTACAGCGATGACCCGTTGTGGCCTACAGGATTCTCACTGTAGAACTTACATTGGACAGGAAATGCTCATAAGACTGTAGTTACAGTACGGTGACCCGTAGGACTCTATAGCCTGCTGTGTTTTTATGCTGGAAGGAGAGAGGCCAAGGGCGAATGCCCGCAGAAACGCCCTCCCCCCCATAAAAAGAAAAGAAAGCCAAAATGCGAAAGTTATTATTAATAATTTTCTTTTTAATTTTGAAAAGAATGAGTAGTGAGGAATAGAGGGAGAGCGTGTATTTGAGAGCATGGTGGACTGCTCACAGGGTAGATGAGACGTGGGAAAAGATCAATTAAAAAGGAGAGTGACGGTAGAAACGAGAATTCCACCACTCCTCGTCTCCCCCAGGGGTAGTACTTGGTTGATTGGTGTCTATAATTTCTTCTTTATAGGGCTGTATTACAGTTGAAAGAGAACATTGCTAAGTTCTTTACAATGGGGATTTACGCGTCTTAGTTTTTTTGCAGATGACTCGAGATAGGCCTACGCGGTAGGATAGCTCTCAGACAACCCAATGGACATTCATGGCAGGGGCATTGGCGGAAAAAGCGCTTCTCGCACCACTTTAATTTTGCTCGTGTAAGGTTGAGTTACCTCGTTAGGAGTATTTTCTGTTATGGACGTCCTCGCCCCTACTACTCATCGTGGGTAGGACTTAAATGGGTATCCGGGTCGTTAGAGAAGTGTTGGGTGATATAATGATTGTTGTTGTTTAACCTCCTTCGCAACATCTAAGGTCACATGACGGAGGGGACCTACAGCTTTACGTGGGATCCGAACCACGGGTCGCTACATAATCTGGACGTGGAGGACGGTCTCCCATCCAACTACTGTCCAGATCCAATGTCGCTTAACTTCGCTGATCAACGGGAATCGGTGTTACGACATTGGCTACAACGTAGCTCGTTGGGGGGTATGGGGGCGATATTGTAGCCATGTGGCAGTACCACTTCCCGTTCGGTTAGTGAAGTTAAGCTACGAAGGGTCCGTTAGTTAGTTGAATGGCTGACCTTGGTCTTTAGCGTGTTACGTCTCTTTGCCTTATTTCGATGGCCATCGTGGTCGACGATTAGCTTCTCGTGTCCTCAGTTGGAGAGAATGTTACGAAATACCCCATTTGCCATAGTTTTGATCTGTTGATCGCAGTTTGATATTATTATTCCACTCACGCGATCCCGATAAGCAAATGACGGTATATTATGAGCGGCAACAGTACGAAGCATCTTTCCACGATGTCTTGCGACTTAAACTCAGACCTTGCACCCGCTTATGACTAACCTTGTTTGGGTTCCGTGCGTCGGTCTTTCTTCACACGAAGGTCAAGCTGGTGACCCCGCCTCTAGTCCTGGCTTGGTGGAGAGCGAGTTGCTCTCCATCGTACATAGGGCGCCCTATATATATATATACACATACACGAAGAGTCATAACCGTTTACATATTCGAGTCTTCCTGCCCTCTGGCGTCTGCAGTCTGAAACAAAATCTGCTACCATGAGTCAGTAGTTGGTTAGAGCGCTTAAAAGGAGGGTGTGTTTTTTGCAGTATGTATAAATCTCTGAAATGGAACCACGCACGTTTGGAGACGAACGAAATGATTAAAACAGCTTTTGGAAATGATGCTCTCAGTGTAGCTAACGTTTGCAAATGGCACAAAAAGTTAAAAAATGGAGAAACATCGCTTGAAGACAAGGAACGCAGTGGACGCCCTTCCACTTCTCATACGGATGAAAATGTCCAACAAATTCGATTTCTGGTACGAGCAAATGTTTCTCCATTTTTAAACTTTTTGTGCCATTTGTAAACGTTAGCTACACTGAGAGCACCATTTCCAAAAGCTGTTTTAATCATTTCGTTCGTCTCCGAACGCGCGTTGTTCCATTTCAGAGATTTATACGTACTGCAAAAACACACCCTCCTTTTAAGCGCGCTATCTTAGACGTAAAAGTCCTTTGTATAGCTTCAATGTTCGCAATGTCTCGTTTTCTGTATGGGCTCGTGAGTACTGAGCAACACTCAATTATTGGTAGGACTAGACTCTTCCATAATTTGAGCATGATGTTTGCTTTTCTGCTGCGGAAGCTCCTCCAGACGATTCCCATTATTATTCTAGCCGTTGTAATTTTGATGTTATAGCGCTCTCTGAATTCTGTATCCGACGACATTATTACTCCAAGATCCCTGACTTGTGGATTTGGTGGTTATCTGTTTGTCTTGCAGAGTTTTGTACCTTTTTTTCTGTAGCTCTTTGTTATTACCATATCTTCGAAGTTGGAATATTTCTTCGTTGAACTTCATATTGTCGTCTTTACCCACTGGAATAATGTTTCAATGTCGTTTTGTAATTTTCTTATGTCACCTTCGTTCAATATTTTACTACATATCTTTGTGTCATTTGCGAAGCATGATACAATACTGTCCTTAATATCTGCATCAATATCTGCTATCATTATTATGAACAGCAAGGAAGCTAATACTGTCCTTTGTTGGGCAGAGCTCACAACTTCCGAGACTTCCGATTTAACTCCGTTTACCACCACTCTGTGTTTTTTGCGTCAGGAAATTAAATATCCACCTTCCTAGCTTTCCAGTAATTCCTGTATTCTTAAGTTTGTGTGCTATGATTCCATGGTCACATTTATCGAAGGCTTTAGCAAAGTCCGTATATATTACATCTATGTTTTGTCTTCGACACAATGTTTCCAATATTTTCTCCTGGCGGTCTAGTAGCTGTGATAGGCATGATCTTCCAGCCGTGAAGCCATGTTGATTTGGGTTGTATAAGTCCTTTTCTTGTAGATAGTTTTGCCTCTAATTATACGTTCAAAACACTTTATAAGGTGTGGGGTGAGAGCCACTGGCCGATAATTCTTGGGCATTGCTCTGTTACCACCTTTAAATAAAGGGGCAATGTTCGCGTTCTTTAAGGGGAGTGGAATTTGTCCTGTGTCGAATGATTTCCTCCATAGTAAGTATAGCGGTTTAGCAATACTTTCTTTGCATTTCTTCAGAAACGTGGCACTCCTGGCGCTGAATTGTCTCGCATCTGTGATAATGCCGTAATTACATCTCCTTCCGTGAACTCGAAGTCCATTAATAGGTTTGTGCCGAAATTTGTTCTTGGTTGATTTGTATCTCTGTCGAAAAATTTGTCTGGGTTTTCCACTTCTATCTCGGACTTGGGGGTGCTAAACACAGATTTAAATTGTTCCCTAAGCAGTTCGCTTATTCTTTCGGCTCATTTGTGTATTCGGCCTCCCCGTCTATCAACGGACCAATACTCTCCTTACACTGCATTTTTCTTTTCGCAAACGTGTAGTAGTATTTTTGGTTATTTTTTTGTTTTCTGCTACCTTGTTTTCCTCCTCGTTTTATGTACGAATGTTTGCTTTAGGTCCATTTCTATTTCGCCAAGTTTCCTCTCTAGTTTGAGTCTTCTTTGCATTAGTTCGGCATCTTTGGAGATGTTTTACGGTTTGTCTTCGTTGCCTGAATTAGTGTCCTGGTTTTTCTCTTGAGCTTGCTACGTTTTCTTTCCTGTCTCTCTGGAATATGTTTCAGTATTATAGGTTTGGTTTGTCTCTATTATACATACTAGTACAGTTCCCGTCGCTTCGCCGACGGTTAGACAGGCTAAACTACAGAAAAGAACAGTCATGAAAATCTTGAGCTTCACATAGCCGCCCGTAATACAATTTCTGAATTTTTTTTACAGTTTCTGAATTTTTTTCTCACAATTTTTTCTCACAATTTCTGAGTGTGACGGACAGACAGACAGACAGACAGACAGACAGACAGACAGACAGACAGCTCTCTTATTATAGTATAGATTATTTCTTGTGGAGTCTTCTCGTGAAGTAGCAATTCCCAGTTTACCTCCTTTAAGTCTTTATTTACGTTTTCCCAATTTACTTTCTTTGAATTTATGTTTAAGCCTTCAAATATTCCATTTGCCTCTTTCGGATGCGTTTTCGGACCTCTGGGTGTTAACTTCAAATGTATATCGATGAGGTTATGGTCGGAGAACTTTGTGCGCGTTACTTTTTTATTTATTATCATCTCGTTATTTGTCAAGATTAAATCCAAAACGTTCTCCTTTCCCGTGGCTTCACAGATTTCCTGAGTAAGGGCGTAATGTTCCATAATATCTAGTAGCATTGTTGCTTGGGTTCTATCATATATATATATATATATATATATATATATATATATATATATATATATATATATATAACCTTTGGTTAGCTTCCGCCCAAATTGTTCATTCTGACGAAGGTCAAGCTTTTCACTCCACCTTAGACCTACAGTTTAACGTGGAATCCGAACCACGCCCCATCAGCAGCCCAGCGTCTTAACCACTAGGCCACCTATGGTACCCATTTATCTACCAACCACTTTCTTTATTGCGTGGGAGGATGAACAGCTGGGTTTTGCTGCGCGCCGGCTGCCGTCGGGTCTCGAATCCCGGGCCGATGGATTCGTAGTCAGCGACGCTAACCACTACACCACCGAGGCGCATAATACACACACACACACACACACACACAGGGTGTCCGAGAATTATCTGTACAATTTTTGGCTGTTATTAAAAGTCAATCATGAAGTGTAGAAATTCCAGTGTTGTCCCATTTTACAGAGAATCTCTAAGTTTTTTCTGATACCAAGTTTTGACAAGTTTTTTAGAAATTCCAGTGTGTCCGAACATTATCTGTACAATTTCATCTTTTAATAAAATTCTTGATAACACACGTAAAATTCGGATCAATCCCAGAATAGGCACCTGAAATCATTTTTAGGTGCTTAATCTGGGATTGAGGAGAAAAAAATATAAACAGT
>JAJOZX010001997.1:297500-347500 GCA_023014485.1 Bathynomus jamesi
AATGTAGGCCTAGTCTTTAAATATATTTGATTTTGTGGAAATGGTAACTTTTATTGTATGAGTTATTTTTATTATTGTTTAATTCAGTGTATGAATGTAATTTTCATTATGGGTACGTAGGCTCAACACTAGTCTCCATGTGTGCGGGACCCCCACTGGTCTTATAGGATTAATTAGAAAGTTGAAATTACACCATTTCGTGACTGATTAACGATGAGCCGTTTTTACATTTGAGATAAGCCTCTTAGCCTTTTTGGTTTGGTAAAAGTAAAACTGAAATTTGGTAGGCCCGCGGAGATAGAATTTGTATAAACTCTGATGAGCCCAAAGATTTCATTGTACAATTTTCAAACTTAATTTAGTAGGCCAAAGTGCATGAATTAATTGAAGAAATAAAACCTGATAGGTCTATAGTAGGGATGCACCGGAACCAGAATATCAAGTTCCGGCCGGAACCGGAACTGTGTTGCTTAAACAACGAAAAAAAAAAAAATCTTTCATAGGACACCCAGAAATACTAATATGATATTATTGGTCTTTGTCTCGGTTTTTAAACTAATTTCTAAAACTAAAGCCGAGAAATGAAGTTCAAGTAGGCCACTTTGTTTTAAGTTTTTTTTTATATAGGAATACAACAATGCTTCAAGGTAAGATTCACCTCGTATAGTATTTTTCCAAAACTTTGTCATATCGCCTAAAATATATTAAGTTTAGCATTTAAATTGTTTTATAAGTAAATGGAAAAATAATAACTCGTAAAAAATGCCTTCATAAGCTACATTATGTGAAAGAAAAAATAAGAAGCATTGAGAATTGCTTTTCTGTTACATCATGGATTGGAGGAAGAATAAGAACATTAATAAGAACATGTTTTAATTCATGAAACAGTAACCATTTAATACTATAAACACCCAGGAATGTCTGTCAGTCGGTCACGCTCGAAAAGAGAGGAAGATTCTTGATATATATGGGCGATATTTGTATTTTAATGCATTAGAAAAAGGCGTAATGAATTCTACTTACACATATTGATTAGGTCCCGAGGTTGTGCACCTGGGTGTTGAATGCCCGGTTAGGTTAATTGAATGCCCGATTAGGTCAACTGTACGCCCTTGACAATTGGTTAGGTTAAGTCGTGATATTTTCGTTAGCTTTAACGAAAATATCAAGACTTAACCTAACCAATCGTCAAGGGCGTACAATTAACTTAACCGGGCATTCAATTAACCTAACTAATAACAGTCTTCGAACTACAAAGAATATTCCACCGTCGGCTGGGATATTTTTGCCACCCGCACGAAGGGCGGGTTCTCCGCTAGTATTACAATAAAAAGCTCCGGTTCCGGTGCATCCCTAGTCTATAGCCTACACGGATTAGAAAAAAACTCGGTAGGCTTCGTGGGACGTGACATTGCTGCGTAAGAAAACCGTGTGGTGGTAATACAGTATGTTTCCTACCAATTCTAAACGAGATTTCACGAGCAAAACTTTAAAATCGAATAGAGTGTACATAATGGGCCCCACTTTTTTTGGTGGGGTTGGGAAAAAAATCCAAATATTATATATATATATATATATGTGTGTGTGTGTGTGTGTAACTGCAGAAATGAGAGTAAGTGAGGTTTTGGAAATATGTCAAAAATACCGAAAAAGTAGGTATGCTTCTACCCCATCAATCCGGGGTGTCTCAGGAGCCAAAAATATTTTGCTGACATAATTTTTTTTTATTTTAAAATTAATAGCGTAAACATAAAATCTGAGTTCACTACCACGAAATGCGAGTCGTTAGATAGTAGTCACACTTTGAGTACCCTATCACTGTGCGGTTATAGCCTTTCATGGGAACATGTAGCGTACGTTCACTTATTTATTTCTCGTATAAGTAGCTTAGGTCTTTGATAAGTTTTTTTTTTAACTTTGGTTTTGCTTCCGTCCGAATTGCTCATTCTGACGAAGGTCAAGCTTTTTGCTCCACCTTAGACCTACAGCTTAATGTGAAATCCGAACCACGACCCACCACGGGCGGTCAGAAATTACGAAGTTGTTGCCCGAACTCGACCTCCCGATCATCAGCAGCAGCAGCAGCAGCCCAGCTTCTTAACCACTAGGCTACCCATTTTTCTACCAACCTATTTTTATTGTGTGGAAGGATGAATAGCTGGGTGCCGTCACCGGAAATCGAACCCGGGGTCGGTGGATTTATAGTCAGCGATGCTAACCACTACACCACCGAGGTTACTGTGTGTATATATTACTTGCTTTTGTCGGGTTCGAACGACCGTTCAGAATCGAACTGCAGTCAATCTCTCTGTAGCATCCCGCCTCATTTGCTGGAATTGATTGAGGAGAGAGTTGCTTTCAACCCTCATCATGCCCTCGTAGCCAGCTACGCATGGCTGGACGCATGGCTGGGCAGGGAGGAAGTTTGCGCAAGAACCTGTCCAGTTGGTTGGTGAAAATTCGTCCGTTCTGTCGGGCAGCACGTTGAAGAGTTTTGGGCCTCGTATTAGCTCTGAGAGTATTTTTCATGTTCTTTTTGATGGTCCCCCTGCCCCACCGCGGGGGGACATGTATCCCTCGAGTATTTTCCTGATGTATGTTAGTGTGGGATGAATTTCGCAAACGTGAAATAAATGATGCACACAGACGAGGCAAAATGAAACCCGATTCGAACTTTTTTCGTGTATTCAACAGCACACCTAGTCAAGGAATTCCCTGACGAGGTGTAGTTGAATACACGAAAGTTTTCATTTTACTTTGTGGGTGTGCATCATGTGTTGCGTATCTCGTCTTATTTCCAGGGAGTAGCGTTTCAAGGTTTTTAGTCGACGCGAGTAATTTTCTTCTTTTTTACTTCTATGTTTGTAATATGTCATTTTCTGTATGGATTTGAGTACTCAGTAGTACTCAATCAATCACTGTTAGGCCTAAATTCTTCCCTAATTTTAGGGTGATGTTTGCTCTTCTGCTGTGGAATCTCCTCCACATAATAATTCCCGTTAGTTTTGTACGTGTAGTTTTAATGTTGGTGTTCTCTGAATTCTGCATTCGATAACATTATTTCCTCAAGATCCCTGACTTGTTGATTTAGTGTTTTATGTTTGGTTTGTAGTGTCTCATACTACCCTTTATCACGTAGCTCCTCGTTATTACGATATACTGAGAGTTGAAATTTTCATTCGTTGAACTTTATGTTGTTGTCTTTCGCCCACTTCAATCATGTGTTTAATGTCAATTTGTCATTTTTTTAATATTACCTTCTTTGATGTTTATTTTTGCCTAGCTTTGTGTCATTTGAGAAACAAGATACAACACTGCTATTAATAGCTGGGTCAATGTCTGCAATCATTATTATAAACAGCAAGGGAGCTAATATTGTACCTTGAGGAACAGAGCTATCGGTTTTCGAGACCAGATTTAACGCCATTTAGTATATCGTCGCTTTATGTTGGAAATCAAATTTGGCAGACAAATGGGGACATCGTGAATGTTTCAAATCCTCGTGTGGAGGATGCCGAGGGTTTTTGCTGTCGTTCTTACTGTTTAATGTATATATATTGATGGAGTACCAAATTCACTTTGGCCAAATAATACAACGTTGCTGTGATAGGTCGAATTACATTGTAATTAATGGTGTAGCTATTAGCCAGGTGGAGGCTACGTGAATTTAAGTGTGTAGGTTTTTACGTCTATTTTTTGAGTGATTAAGTACTTTAGCTTTTGCGCCAAATCAAATATGCTAAGCTAATAAGGGGATTTTAGTATTACACAACTGACACAAATTCCAGTTATTTCAAATGTTCTTTAGTATATATATATATATATATATATATATATATATATATATATATATATATATATATATATATATATACATACTGTATTTTCAACAAAGGTAGGCGATATATAATAAAAAGCGGAGAAAATGTTACTGTACCTTCGGGTGCTAAATAGACAGCCACCTAGATGTTCGGCTTCCCATATGTTTGCCACTCGTACCGTGCCTTGTTTTGCTGAAAGTAGTAGCCTAAACGAGCTTAGCATAGCGCCTTAATGATTTAGTTCAAGCCATCTAGGTATATCTTACAAAATTAGGACCAAACAGTATTTGTATATATACGTTACTCTTGTTTTCTTTATTAATGATGATGATGTCCCACCTCATTTCTTAATTTGAATTTATCATCTTGTAATATGTTAAATGTCATTTATTTTCTCTCTCATTGTAGCGGTATTGTGCCATTCTTTTAGTACTTAATCGGTTAACGAGACCTCTATTGTTTGATCATGAAGTTTGTGTAATATTTTAGTAATTACTAGTAAAAAGGAACAAGGTGGAAAAGTCAAACTGAGACGTGGGTGCGTACACAAATTACTACTTTGAATTATTGTAGGAAGACATTTTTTTTAAAAATGTGTAATCCTATTTCCTTCCAAAGGAAGCCATTTACGTAAACTGTAGAAAGGTGGCGAATTTATTTTATTTACTTTATTATTTTAGCCCACAGAGTTTGGGCGAGCGATTATGGAATAATGCTGGCAGCGTTTCTACTCTGTCATTAGTGGAGACGGGTCGTGGCATTTTGCTAAAAAAAAAAAAAAAAAAATTGGGGCTTCCTGTACTATTTTGCAGGCCGGTAATGATTGCTCTGAACTGTGAAAGGACCCTGATTAATATTTTTATTCTGACAGTACGTCTATTTCAGTCGTAATATTTGAAGAGAGATCAGTTACCTCGTTCTCTTCACACACTGTACGATAGGTTTATATATATATATATATATATTATATATATATATATATATATATATATATATATATAGATAGACAGACTTAATGACTTTGACTTAGGGGGTTTGAACGACGGTTCAGGAGTGACCTGCGGTCGATCCCTCTGCAGCATCCTACCTCATTTGGAAGATTTGGTGGAGGAGGGAATTGCTTTCCGATTTTCTTCTGCCCTCGTGGCCAGCCGCGCATGGCTGGTCAGGGACTTTGCGCAGGAAGCTGCCCAGTTGGTTCTTGAAATTATTCAGGTTGGTTTGCTGAAGGTTCCTCACTTCGTTGGAGAGGATATTAAAAAGTCTTGCGCCTCGTATGCCGATCGTATTTTCCATCTTCATTTTCATGGACCCTTGTCCTACAGCAGCTGGGATAGTACAAAATCTGCCTCCTCTCTCGTTCCAGCGTGTCTCTATTTCGTTTCTAAGGTTAGGGACAAAAGCCTCGAGTATTTTCCATAGTATGTATAATATAACGGGTGTTCGGAAAGTCACTGTGCACTTATATTTATTTAATAGCATACAATAGTACTGTATAACATTGCATATATGATAGAGGTTATGGATGGGACCATCAGAACTTATAAAAGGTGTTGAAAGTGATGTCCTTTAAGAGCAATACAGGCCTGGACCCGTCTTATTTTATTTTGAAACACCTTTGTCAGTTCTTCTTTTGAAATGGACCTTATGTACGCAGTTATTGCAGTTTTCAGGTCATCAAGCGTGAGTGGACGATCTCGATTATATAAGTGCACAGTGACTTTCCGAACACCCTGTATTATACAGGGTGGGCCGTAAGTTTCCATACATAGGAAAAATAAACATTTTTTTATGGACAACCATTTTTATTTATATAATATGCTCTACATGGTTGCCATTGTTTTGAAAACACATTTCAATACGTGTTCCCCACTGTTGATGAACACGCATTAGCACAGTTGACGTTATGCTTGTAATGGCGTTGGTGATACGTTCCTTTAGATGATTTATGTCTCGTATCTTTTCCTGATACACCATGGCCTTCAAGTGCCCCCAAAGATAGAAATCAAGGGGGGTGAGATCTGGGGATCTGGGAGGCCACTCCACAGGACCACGCCGACCAATCCAAGCATCCGGAAACTGCTGCTGATCCAAATACCGACGCACGTGAAGACCATAATGAGGTGGAGCTCCATCTTGCTGGAAGTAAACTGGGAAGTTACCTTCCTCGTTTAGCAGGGATGGGAAAATCTCTTCTTGCAACATGTTAAGATACCTTTCGGCATTAAGATTTCCACTGACAAAAATAATTGGTCCAATAATTCTGTCACCCCATATCCCGGCCCACACCATCACTTTACCGGCACCTTGCATCTTCGTCGGACTCAGCCAGTTAGGGTTAGCATTACTCCAATAACGTATGTTTTGCCGATTAACCTCTCCATTGACGTAAAAATTTGCTTCATCAGTAAACAAGATCTTACGTCAAACGCATATTCTTAGGGTATCTGAAACATAAAAACAAACGTTTAATTTTTCCTATGTATGGAAACTTACGGCCCACCCTGTAGTACCGCTCGCACGTTCTTCCCAGAAAGTAGAATTTCAGCGATTGTAGTCAAGACCAGTAGTCACGTGAAAGTTATATATATTAGGGTGGCCCTTAGTTGTATGTGATTTTCTGAAATGAAATATTTTTCATCTCCCAACCTCCAAAGTTGTTCTAATCCATGTAAAATGCTCTGTGTAAAATTTCAGCTCAATCAGACAATATTAAGATGGCCCCCAAAGGCCCTAAAGTTTCAGATTTTAACAATATTGATATTTTTTCATATAAAACCGTTTTTATCTTCTTTACAGTGTTTTATTCGAAAGAAATATAGAATATGATCGAAAGAGAATTTAATTTACAATAAATTTAGTTATAACCATTATTTACTTAAAACCAAAATTGGACGAGATATTCACGGAAATTGAAAAGTATCATAAGTGCGTAAAAAAAACCGCTTCTGGAAGGTTCTAGAAAGTTCTGCGCCTGCGGCCTATATAAGCGGCGTAATTATTTGTTGTAAATAAAATTCACTTTCGATTATGCTTTGTGATTATTTTCCCAAACAAAGTTTGCAAATGAATTATAAAGGTTTTATATTAGAAATACCAATTATCGGTGAATTTTGAAACTTTAGGGCCTTTGGGGGCCACCTTAATATAGCCCAATTGAGCTGAAATTTTGCACAGAGCACTTTTTTATATATTGGAAGAAGATTAGGGGTTGGGAGCAAGTAATTTCAAAAGTTGAAAAATAAGGGCCACCCTTATATATATATATATATATATTATATATATATATATATATATATAACATATATATACAGGGTGTCCGAGAATTATCTGTACAATTTTTGGCTGTTATTAAAAGTCAACCATGAAGTGTAGAAATTCCAGTGTTGTCCCATTTTACAGAGAATCTCATTAAGTTTTTTCTGATACCACGTTTTGACAAGTTTTTTAGAAATGTACGCGGGTGACAGACATTGATGATTTAAAAGCAAGAATCACAGCTGCTATTGAGCGAATTGATGTGGATATGCTGCAGCATACATGGCAACATTTGGAGTATCGATTGGATATTTTGCGAATCACTAATGGTGCACATATCGAATGTTTGTAACAACGTTACTTTAATAAAAGAAACTTTTGAAAATACAGATTCTAAATAATCTTCTTTAAGAATTTTACGTGTGTTATCAAGAATTTTATTAAAAGATGAAATTGTACAGATAATGTTCGGACACACTGGAATTTCTAAAAAACTTGTCAAAACTTGGTATCAGAAAAAACTTAATGAGATTCTCTGTAAAATGGGACAACACTGGAATTTCTACACTTCATGGTTGACTTTTAATAACAGCTAAAAATTGTACAGATAATTCTTGGACACCCTGTATATATATATATATATCTGAAAGGACTCTTGCAAGAAACCGGAGCAGATTTTGCATGCCTCACGGAAACCCATCTAAAGGACTGCCAGGCGAACTGTGAAAACTGAGAGTTCTGTATTGACAAAAAAGAAATACAAATTGACAACTATAACATCCTCTGAGCCGACAGAACAGCGAGACGTAAATGTAGTATTTACACACGCGAAAGGCATATGGCAGAAATAACTATAAGTACCTCAAACAGCTACGTAGAATGTGTAGCAGCAAAAGTTGAAAAACTAAATATGGTACTAATTGTAATGTACAGAACCCCGAACACGCCACCCTCAAAATTCTCAGATTCTATTACAGAGGCAAGAAACTGGGTACAAAATTTACTCTCCAACCCCAAATATTTTTCTCTGTGGTGATTTAAATTTTTCAATTCATGAAATATAAAAGGACAGGAAAAAATATGTGTATACACCAGGACAAGGGAGGCACACGGGAAGACCAGGAGCAGGTGAAAATGCTACTAGCTCTAGCTGATGAATTTGTTAACACAAGAAATAACAGAAAAAAAAAAAAAACTGCCTAGATTTGGTATTCACAAACAACAGCAACCTAATTGATAATGTAGAAATATTCCCAACTATAATATCGGATCACAACATTATTGAAATAACAACCAATATAAAAGCAACAGGAAACGAAAGAACACGAACAACAGAAAGAAGCAAATTCGAAATTTTTAATTTTCACTCCAAAGCTATAAACTGGGAAGATGTTGCATCCAGCATGGAAGTAATAGATTGGAAAACCATCTTCGAAGCCAATACAACGGAAGAGATGCTAATGATCTTAGAGGAGAAGACGCTGAAAATTGTGGAAATACATGTCCGAAAAATACAACAAAGAGGAAAGAGAAGTAGGTTCGAGAGACAAAAGAAGTCATTGTTTCGAAAGAGAAAGAGAGTGACTGCAAAATTAAGTAACTGTAAAGATAACAGCATCAGAAAAATATTAAATGATAAACTGCAAAGTATCCATTGCGTCATACAGGAACTAATTGAGAAGCATAAAGAAAAAGACGACGACAACGCTATAGAAGCGATGAAGGTTAACTCAAAGTACTTCTATAATTTTTGCAAAAAGGAGGTCTAAAAACCATGCGACTTATAGGACCTTTGAAAAACAAAGACTCTGCTTTATCTGATGATCTAACAGAAGTATCCAATATATTAAGAGCTCAGTACGAATCATCAATCAGTATCCCAGAAACTGACAAACTGATATACGATAGCAACGCGTTCTTTAAAGAAGAACTATAAGGAGAAAGCGTGACGGAATTCGACTTTACGACAGATGATATTACACAAGCTATAGGGAAACTAAGAGCGCACACAGCTGCAGGACCGGACAAATGGAATGTCACACTGATCAAAAACTGCAAGAATACAGTGCTGAGCCCCTGTATTGGGTATGGAGACGATCACTAGACACGGGAGAAATACGGACATTCTGAAGAGCGTCAACATAGTCCCAAAATATAGAGGAGGAGATCGTCCCGAGGCCAAAAACTATAGGCCAGTGTCGCTTACATATCATCTCGCTAAAATATTTGAAAGAATAATTAGACAGAAAATCTATGACTTTTTATAAACTCTGAAGAAATTAATGATAACAACATGGATTTCGGTAAGGCAGATCATGCCTATCACAACTAATGGAACACTCCAACAACATTATTGATGCACATGAAAGTAATGAAACACTATGATGTAATATACACAGACTTTGCTAAAGCGTTCGACAAGTGTGACCTTGGAATCATAATACATAAACTGAAATATATGGGAATAACAGGAAAAATAGGGAAATGGATATACAGGGTGTCCCAGAATTAAATATCTATTTCAATGAAATCGGACAAATTTTTTAAAAACACTTTTATTTATGTTTATCATGTTTAATATGTGTTAAAAATGTCTAAATTTCTAAATTTTTTCATAATTTTATTTTCATAATTTTTTCATTATCTGGTCCAATGAAAGACCGTCTGAAGTCATAGAATGGCAAAGAGACTCTCCAAAAGTTAACGTGTGGCTTGGAATAACCAAATCCAAAATTTATGGCCCATTCTTCTTTGCGGAAGCAACTGTAACAGGTACCGTCTACCTTGATATGTTTCAGCAGTTTCTCGAACCACAGCTTCTTGATGATGGCATTCTTGATAATGTTGTGTTTCAACAAGATGGAGCACCATGTCATTATGCTCTAATTGTTCGAGAATACCTCAACAGACGCCTTCCGAATCGGTGGATTGGACGTGGAGGACCTCGACCTTGGCCTCCGCGTTCTCCGGATTTGACACCCCTGGATTTCTTTGCATGGGGTTTCATAAAAACAAAGGTTTATCGCCAAAAGATCAATGCTTCTTGTTGAAACAACATTATCAAGAATGCCATCATCAAGAAGCTGTGGTTCGAGAAACTGCTGAAGCATATCAAGGTAGACGGTACCGTACCTGTTACAGTTGCTTCCGCAAAGAAGAATGGGCCATTAATTTTGGATTTGGTCATTCCAAGCCACACGTTAACTTTTGGAGAGTCTCTCTGCCATTCTATGACTTCAGACGGTCTTTCATTGGACCAGATAATGAAAAAATTATGAAAATAAAATTATGAAAAAAATTTAGAAATTTATAAATTTTTAACACATATTAAACATGATAAACATAAATAAAAGTGTGTTTTTAAAAAATTTGTCCGATTTCATTGAAATAGTTAATTCTGGGACACCCTGTATATAACTTCCTTAGTAAACGGCGGCAAGTCGTTACAATACAAGGAATATCTTCATCAGAATCAGAGGTCCTCAGCTCAGGACCACGAGGAACAGTATTAGCTCCACTACTATTCATAATCATGCTAATTGACATAGATGAGGACGTTACCAGAGACAGCGCAGTAACATCCTTTGCCGATGACACAAAGATCAGTAGAAAAATAAGAAGCCCAGAAGATATAGGATCTCTACAAACCGACATGAACAGAATCTACAAGTGGACGGAAGACAACAATATGAAGTTTAACACTGAGAAATTTCAGTTGTTACGGTACGGAAAAAGAGAGGACCTAAAATCCATGGAATATTATACCCCAAATGGACAGGAAATTCAGAGAAATTCTAAAGCAAAAGATTTAGGGGTTGTAATGACTGATGATGCGAAATTTGAAACACAAAATAAGATACCGGTAGCAGTAAACAGAGCAAAGAGAATAATGGGACAGATACTGAGAACCTTTAAACGAAGGGATAGGAATATAATGATTCCTCTACTGAAAACACTGATCATACCCAAATTGTAATATATTGGTCTAACATCCCCATATAAAAAAGAAGACATTAGACAACTAGAAGGGATTCAGAGAAGCTTCACAGCCAAGATCAATGGGTGCAAAAAACTAAACTACTGGGAAAGGTTACGCGTATTGAACCTATATTCACTGGAAAGGAGGAGAGAGATATACACCATTATTTACACTCTGGAAAACAATGGAGAAACTAGTCCCTAATCTTACTCTGAACCCTGTAACTCCCCAAACAACAGTGGAAAGTAGAAAAGGAAGACTGTGTCGTATTCCCAAATTAAAGGCTAAACAGGGAACATCCTTAACCCTGAAAGAAAATAGTTTTGTTGTGAGAGGACCAAAACTGTTTAATCAGCTGCCCAAAGACCTAAGGAACACGAGTGGTGTTGCAGTGGACATTTTCGGAAGAAGATTAGACGCCTGGCTCAGAACAATCCCCTATGAGCCGGGCGTACCTGGCTGTGAGATGGAGAGTACAAGAAACCAATTCACTACTTCACCAGGCCAACTAGAGAGGAGGGGCGACAAGCTTGACCTTCGTGAAATGAGGAATCATTGCGCGGAACATTTGAAAGGTTAAAAGGAAGTGTGTGTGTGTGTGTGTGTGTGTGTGTGTGTGTGTGTGTGTGTGTGTTCCAAGTTGAAATGCTAAAAAAAAAATTATTCGTTCAAAGTCGCATAGGTTTGCATTTTGTGACACTTGATGAAACATGCATCATGTACAAATTTTATCCAATTTGGTGCATATTTAGTGACTGCTCACACCATTCAAAAATATTGAATGTTTTGCGAAATCACAATTTCTTACCTTTTGTACCAATTTGCGTCATAAATTTATATTGCTTGATTTTATAAAAAACTTGCTTTTGTGGAGATTAAATTTTTTTTAAGATGGAACTCGACAACTTGAAAAAGAAACTGGCGTTGCTCTTCACTGGTCGTAATGGTTTCATTAAAATCAGTGGCAAGTTTTACCATTCTTTCAACGCAGTCATTAACCACTTTCGGCTGGAAAACTAAATTCTTTCCATGAATAGCTGGGTGTTCAAACCATGCGGCTGGATCTACTGTCAGAAATGATTCATCAATTTTCATAGCCTTAGAAAAAATTTAATGATCCGCACGTTATAAAGTCAGAAAGATTCTTACATTTGAAAGTCCGAATTGTTTTGCATTCTACTCTGCGAAGATCTTTAGTTTTAGCTTGGTTTCCAAGAGCTTGCACCATTGCACCCTTTTCCGAGTTGTTGACTTCTAAAAAAATTGCTAAAGGTAATAAATCCTCGCGTAAGTACCAAAAGTGGGATCTGAGTTTGCCTAATGCCACAGTCGATATCTCTTTATCAATTTCTTGGTAATCTTCCAGCTTTATCATCCATAGATCATTGATAGGGGCACTGGCAGCTCTAGTTGCATTAAACCAGGCTTTTATATATATTTATACGCAAAATATGTTAATACGTCTGATGGCTTCTTTTTCTTTCTCTCTCAAATTTAATTGATTTCGGAATAAATAGATTTTTAAACATTAAATGCCTTTTGCCATCCATCTTGCCCTATGGTATCCTCCAGGAGCCGTAAAGTGTATCCCTCTTGATGGTTTTTCCCCCAAAGAAATGAGGGCTAGCTCTAGGAATTCCTTATAATCGAGGCGCTCATGGTTGTCTCTGGCATCACTTTCAAGGGGAGTATATTTACTTTTGTCTAACCAAGACCACGGATCTTTAAACCTTGCAAAAATATCTATATCAGGCCCTCGAGATACAAAGAATTTGTCAAAAACAGCTCCCACTACTATTTCAAGAATGTGGCGGCGGCAAGCTAGGAAAAGTATTTTCTGCTGGAGTCCCTGCTCAATGGTGGTGCAGGTTCTTCCATGGATGCTAGTATTGCTGGCTGTTGTATCAAAGCAAAGACCAGCAGTCCAGTTTTGTATGCCATCCCATTCCTCTATTAACTGTAATATAGCTCTACCCATCTTGACTCCTGTACCTTGCACCAATTTTAGGAATTCCTAGGAGTTTTTCTACACTTCTACCCGAGGCAACAACAGCTTAAACGGTCAGATTTTCCTCCCATCAGAATTGGGGAGTAGCTTTCCAGCGAAATGTATGAGGAGAGGAGTTTCTGGGTTAAATGTTTCCTTTATTTCTTTACTTAACTTGGCTCTAGATTTCAGTCTTGATCTTTGTATTGATGATTTTGAGAACCTTGAATCGTTGATTATATCACAGGCCTGCGAATGAGAACTTTGTAAGAGTTGTTTTCTTACTAATAACTGATTTTATATAATTCAACTACGCTCATTTCGAATAAGGTGTCCATTTTTTTCTATCACGTAAGGATTTTCTGCAAATTGGAAGGGAAAAAACGACAAAATAAATAAATAAATAAATATTATTTTTCAATTTACATTAGGTACCTATTTCGCTTTGTTATACTCATTACAAATGCAAACCACTTTAAAAAGAAAGAAGACTATTAATGTCAATTACGTATTCATCTTTATTTGTCCTGAATTTTCTTGCGAAATCTATGCCTTTTAGTCTCGAATGTACGCGCTGTTCCTTTTCTTTTATGTAATAATTCTGGAGTATCCCGTTTCAACATCCATCAGTGGTAATCAGCCATTATGCTGATGTCCCACCTTCCCTGATATCTCTTCTCCATTTCTTTGATGCCTTGGTGAAACCAAGCATTTATAGGCAGTAGTTTTTAATCAAAAGTTAATGAAAATTACTTACATATGTAATATGAAATAGGACATTTTGCGAAAAATTTGTACGTGATGGCGAAAAATTAGTATTATTTTGGGAATCAGCGTGCAAAAATTACTAGTATATAAGTGATAAAATATTTCGGACAACAAAACCATCGCAGGCCTGGGAATTACTCGCCAAGGATTTGGATTTGATATTTGTCGTTTCGAGGGAGTCCAAATAGAAGTTTCGTTCATGGTATTCACTTATGCACGTTTCCTCCTCACTGTCACTCGATGTAGAATCTGGTTCATCCTTTGAATTCCCTGTCTTTGTTTGCTTTTCATCAGTGTTCATGTCATGTTTTTTTTCGACGCTAATTTTCTGCCTGTAGCCTCTTCTCCTTCCTTTCCATTTTCGCCACGAAAACCTTATCTTGACCACCCATGTATATTTTTTGTACTCCAAGTTGATCTTCCAGAAATTCCCAATCTTCCTCAATCTTTATTAGGCCACTCGCATTCGCGTGAGATATATCAAAAAGAATATAAAGTTGTTCTTCAGATGCTTTTGTGTTAGATTCTTGGGTGCTGCTTTTTCTATGCCTATTCTTCCCAAGCATACATACAGATTATAGATTTTCTCGAGTTTGGTGACAACATTTGGTTTTTGTGATGTTGGTATATTGGCCTTCCTCCACATTACGAACGTTTCATGAACAGTAATTGATGCTGCTTCTGGTAGCGTTTGCTTCTCCTTTTTGATGCTATGGAATAAGCGACAAAGCGCTTGTCTAAGTGTTGGAAGCTGATTTTCATCAACATTATTTACCATGACACCAATCAGCCATACTGTATTTTACCTTCTAGTTTGTCATTTTTTGGTGAGCCTAAATATAGTTCTATAAATTTGCTGCCAAATAAGATTATGCTATCTTTCTGAAACTTTATTGTAGTGAGCCAAAATATAGTTAGATAAATTTTCTAGCCAAATAAGCTTATGCAATCTTTATTAGGCCACTCACATTTGCGTGAGATGTCAAACATAATTTCTGAAACATAAATGATAACCATTAGTAATACAAGCCATAAATAATACATAAATGAAAAAACTTAACATTTAAATATTGTGCTGTACGCTACAGAGGATGCGAAATTTACCCTATTTCAGCAAACTTCACGTCCTCTGCGCAGTCACTTAATATTACTCAGTCAACCCTATATTTTACCAGGCATATTTTGAGACCAAACCTCATCAAATGACAGGGTATGCGAACTCAATTTAATTATTTTTTGGGGGACAGCGTAAATATATATACACAGAGTGGGCCCTCGTTGTTCGTGAGGCTCGCTGTTCGCGATTTCGCAAATTCGTGACGAGTGATGACCCATTTTACTACCATATTTCGATAAATTCGCGACTGACTCCGCAAATTCGTGATTTTGTCACGTGGCGTCTGCAACGCTGCCCCCGCAAGTCGACGCAGGCTCAGTCGCGTTGTCTTTCACTGAGTGAAGTTGTATCATTTCGTGCTCTTGAACGCCAGTGTACTATATTTAGTGTGTTGTTTATAAAATATTATTGCTTTACATAATTGTTTATGTAATAATATCGCTTTATATTACAGTAAAAAGTTTTATTTACGTAAAATATCAGTTTATGTAATATTACAGTATAACATTATTGGTTTTAATTAGTGTTTGATGCGAATCCTTGTTTAATAATACGTATTGCTGGATCTTTTCCATTTGGCGGCAGGCGGTTTTTTTTAACCAAATTTTCACCAGTAATACTTTTTTGTGTGCTAAATACGAATCTAACATTCTTTTTTGAGAGAAATGAAAGTAAAATATCGAAAAAAAAGATTTTAAATACGAACTACTTTATACGGCGTACGAAAGGGAAATATTTATTTGAAATCAGCTATATCCTTTAATATTTTTCTAAATATATCTTCGTTTTCATTACGCTTCCGCCAAATAAATTCGCATCATTTGTATAATTTAGGTCTCGGGGGTACGGGGCAGAGCCCCCGTAAAGATCACGCATCACAAATTGATCGGTATCGGATTATATTTTTTATTTTTGAATTTCCGACGCTAAAATGTCGTTCAATCGATCAATTTGTGATGCGTGATCTTTACGGGGGCTCCGCCCCCGTACCCCCGAGACCTAAATTATACAAATGATAATGTAATAACATATTCATGTTAGGTAAGGTTAGGTTAGGTTAATTAATACCAAAATACATTTTCCTAGTAATATTTGAGGTGTTTTGCTTAGATTTTGACCTCCATTTCCCTTGAAAATGGGCCAAACTTCAAAGTACTATAGCTTTGTTGGATCTCATTTCCGACGGAAATGGAGGTCATATTTGAACAAATCACATCAAATACTACTAGAAAAATGTATTTTGGTGTGTAAAATGACTGAGTTACTTAAAACCCATAATTACCGAAAAAATTTCACTGCATCTTCTTCTGATATAATATTCACAAAAATCCACTGTAAATTATAATTCACGTCCATGATTTACTCGTATTTCCAGAAACAATAATGAATCGCGCGGAATGCTTAATCATATCGAGTTGCCATAATTATTCTACAGATTTTGGAATAATTAATATTCATAAAATAATTAATATAAATTAATACATTATTATATACTACAATACTATAATTATATTATTGCAAAAATATATAGAATTTCGCAGTGTAAATAGTTCGTGCGCGGTATAAAGTAGTTCGTATTTAAAATCTTTTTTTCGAAATTTTCCTTTCATTTCTCTCAAAAAAGAGTGTTAGATTCGTATTTATTAGCACACAAAAAAGTATTACTGGTGAAAATTTGGTTAAAAAAAACCGCCTGCCGCCAAATGGAAAAGACCCGTATTGCTTTAGTATATTCTGTGCGGTGTTTTACAAAATTTGGCTTCTTATGGATATTTTACACTGCCATCCTCTTGAGCTTTTGGAACCAATTTAGGCATTTTACTTTGAAAATGGATCTCGTTGTTACTTGCTCGTGATTTCATAATTCATGACGTTTTTCTTGGTCCCAATTAATCACGAACAACGAGGATATATATATATATATATACACACCCACCCACCTCGGTGGTGTAGTGGTTAGCGTCACTGACTACGAATTCATCGGCCCCGGGTTCGAGACCCGATGACGGCAGCCGTGCGCAGCAAAACCCAGCTGTTCATACTTCCACAAAATAAAGAAAGTAGTTGGTAGATAATGGGTACCCTGGGTGGCCTAGTGGTTAAGACGCTGGGTTGCTGGTGGGGCGTGGTTCGGATTACGTGAAACTGTAGGTTTAAGGTGGAGTGAAAAGCTCGACCCTCGTCAGAATGAACAGTTCGGGCGGAAGCTAACAAGGGTTATTTCAGTAAGATTGTGAAGCTAGTGATTTCATGAAATCCCTGAAGTTTTCAGTAATTTCGCGTAATTTGTTTCATTCGGGACTTCGGGAAGTTACCTAACTTAACCCGCAGTAAGCTACCAGGGATTTCATGAAATTACTGAGGTACAAATATGTAGACAACATCGCAGGAATCACTATTTTATTCATGAAAACAAACCATTTTATACCATGATACAAATTACATGAAATTACTGAAAATTTCAGGGATTTCACGAAATCACTAGTTTCACAATCTTACTGTAACGCGCGTAATATATATAATGCGTAACTTCTCATACAATCTTCGATTTTATTGTAGGTAGGAATTTTTTGGAGTATCAAGGTATAATTATAAAATAGAAGTCAATTTTCCCTTGATTGCCATCGCTGTACCAAAGAAAAATAGCCTAGGCCTGTAACATGGCAGAGTATAGGAGCGTGAAAGTTAAAGCATATTATTAAGGTTGTATCAAGTTATTTTATATTGTGAGTTGAGCGGGCTACTTCATTGTTTTGGTAGCCCCAGGGCTCAAATTATGAGTAAAGGATCTGTGATGACAGGTGTGGGCAGAGAATTCGATTAAGATTTGTGAAGTAGAAGAGCAATCGTACGAAATTTTAAAAACAATATTATAATGAGGCTTTTTTTTTTTTTTCATTCGTGTTAAAAAGAGAGTTTACAGACTCGCAAATAATTGTATTGTAGAGGATGTATCAATGTTGGGTTGTCTGTGAAAGGTTTTACGTGGGGAATTGAGAGAACATCATAGGATGTTGTAGCCTCTAAAGTAGGCCCTGATAATCGCAACATGGTTATCGCTGATGCGATCTTGTTATTTTATTCATTGTGAAAATGAAAAAAAAAAAGCCTTTTTTTAAATATTAATAAAGAAATAAATATACCATACGGCAGTGATCCCCAAATCGGTAGATAAAGAATGAAATAAAATTGTAGGCGGGGTTTTTGCCTCCGAGACAGAGTGGGCCCGTCATTAAGCCCCGCCCACTTTCTTGGCACGAAGGCGCCTCAACTAGTATCCACTGGAGCGACTCGTAGGCGTGTACACTGTGGTTAGTTTTGGCGCCAAGGAATCGCTATTAGGTAGTACACATTTCTCTCAAAGCATTCGCCTAACTGGAGAATGGGCTATTAAGAAATTGAAAGTATGAATTCATGGGCGCGCTTCTTCTTATAAACATTTTATCGTAGTTCTTTTTAATAATACGGTTAAGGTCCCCTCCTTAGCGTATGCTCGTAGTTTTAATGGTTAATGTCTGGATTCGTGTCACTTAGCTGTCTCGCTAGCCTATTAGACTATCGGGAAATTATACCTAATTTGATAATTTGTTTTTTGCGTGGTAGGCCCAATGATATCTGCATATACGCTAGATATCGCGGAAGCTCGCATTTCCCATCATTGGCGTGGTTTTATATTGGTCGTCATGACTTCGTAACATTTAGCAATTTTTAATAATACGATGCGTCTAGTAAAGTTTGAAGCCGAAGGACGGTGGTGGCGGAGCGGGGGGAACGGGGGGGGGGGGGGGGGGGGGGGGGGGGGGGGGGGGGGACTCGTATATAGAATTTCCAATTTTACGCTACATAACTTAATGAAGTTTGCTGGCTCTCGGTGCCCGCCGGGGTATGTCATTAATCATATCTCCATACACGTTGAGATACAACGTGCCCTTTAGTGACTCTGCCAACATTCTTGTGTTTATGGCAATGCATTTCAGCTCGGAGCTTCGAGTTTTAGTGGAAGGATCGTAAGGAAGCTGTCAGGGTCGGATGCTTATATCGTTTACTTCTCTAATAGGTTAGGAGCAATCTAACCTTTTTACATTCGCATATAAGTAAAAAGACCGATGTATTGTCGTATTTTTTTTATTTAGTAATAACTTTAAGCTAATTTTCATAGGTTGAGAGTACAAATTAACATTTGTTTAGGATATTTTTGTATTATTGAGCCATTTTGGTTTTTTGTCTGGGAGATACTCTCAATTGGTGAATATAATCCAATATTTTAGGCTTAGAGGCGTGTCGCGCTTGTTTAGTGTATATTACTGCGATTTGCGTTAGAGTAGAATTGCATAATAACTGTAAAAGATTTAGAAGGGGGGGGGGGGAAGCGTGATTTGTGTAGGGCCTACACCAGTAATGAATGGTTTAGTGTCGGCGGCCCTTGGAGCCACTTGAAAAGTAACAACTCCGATCTCAGTTCCAGACGAGCCATGCGAGAGTTTGAGCGTGTTGTTAGTGCGCTGCACACGCTTATGCACGCGAAATTAGGCCTAATAGCCCAACCCCACGTTAAATGTACACGCACTCACTAAACCGTGGAAATAGCCTACGATGCGTGTGTGTAGAATTTTTATTAACTGATAAGAAGTTAAAATTAATGTTTCATCTCTATTGCATTAACGATTCCTAACTGCAGTGAGTGACTTCCTTTTTTCAAAGCGAAATTGGCCGAGACTTAGCCTAGCTTTGAGGTGTACGCATTTCCTATTGAGCCTGTTTGTGGCCGTAGGACCGATTAAGCAATTTATTGGTGATCATATTTTAGTACTGGCCTACTTAAATTCCTTTTAAGCAGTATAGTGGAAGGCTGAAAGAGTGACTTGGAGAATCACACTGATAATTAAGCCGTAGGCCTAAGACTAATTAGGCTTATATAAACTAGGCTTACATTAGCTAACATTAAGGGATTTGTGTGCTAATTGGCTCAATTCATATTTCACTCTCGTAGGCCCAAATCATTTTCACAGTTGACTTAATAAGCCTTAATGTTGTTGTTTTCCTTTTTAAGCTGTTTAAGGAATTGGAATCGAGCTAGGCCTAGACCTACTTCATGGATATTTATGGTTCTCTTCCTTCTTTTGTCAGATAGGCCATAAATACTTTTGATATGGAAATATTATTTATTTATTTTTTTATTATTTATTCTTTTTGCGATGCCTAAAGCGTGGCAGAAAAGCAAAAATTGTTGGATAGCAAAATAATTGATAACGATTCCAGATTTTTTTTCCATGTCCGCCTGATGATTGTAGGCTTGTAGTCTCGATAACATAGGCTTCAGGTGGAAAAATATTACCGGCCTGATTCCCTCTTTACCGACGTATCGGTGAGAAACAAATGATAGGCCTATGTACGGTAATTAGAGATGGTTCTTAGTACGCGACGGAGTGACGGACTGATGTTAATTAATACCCAAATTAGCCTTCACGGCTATTACTTGACTCGCTTGACCTGAGGTCATAAATAATCGGCAATTACTTTAATTTTTACCCTACCCGACCATTAATACTAGGCCTACCACACATATTTATTCTGGTTTAACCAGTACGGTACGCGAGACTGTTAAATTGGTTAAGTTGTCTAAAACTCTCGATGTAGGAAGATCTCTTATTGATAGGTCTATAGACGTAGTCAAGAGTTTAGAGTTTGGGAAGACTGCAGATCTAAATAGGCCTATTTGCGCGACGGAAGGGCGTACGTATACGTCTTTGAGAAATAAGGTTTTAACCCTTACTGTTTCTTATCTTAAGAACCAGATCTGACTTCTTCTATACGAGAGGTTCGAGAGAAATAAGGGAAAATATTGGTAAATGCCTTCATTTTATGTTTAAGTAATAGGCCCTTTAATCCTTTTGCCGCGTTGAATTTCGTAATGCTACGGATTTTGGGACCCTACATCGGCCACCCACAGCGAAAGAGTTAATAGGTATTAATTTTGAATTTTCACGAAATAAGCCTACATTTCTGGTTAACTTATTCATACGTGTTTAATTGTGAAATTCATCATATATATATATATATATATATATATTGAGAGAGAGAGCCTTGTAACCTCGTTGATGTTCCCTGCGTCGGTCTCTCTTCACACGGAGGTGAGGCTGGTGGCCCCCTCTTCTAGTAGACCTGACTCGATGAAGGATAGAATTGATGTCGTGAGTTCTCCACTAATACATAGCGAGTAAGGATGTACGATTCGAGACTTTTCATTTCGAATCTATTTTCGATTCTATTCGGCGAATTAATTTCGATTTTCGATTTCGTTTTGTTTCGTCAATAAAAGCCCTCAAACTCTTTGAGAACTTCAAAAAGACTGACAGTTTCACGCCTCTCGAATTTGGATAGACAGAAAATGCGCCCATATTGGCAGAGCTGGGCACTTGCGGCTATATTTTTGCGGTACTGCGGTACTACCAAACCGGTACCAAACCGCAGAGCTGGGCACTTGCGGCATATTTTGCGGTATTGCGGTACTACCAAACCGGTACGCGGAAATTTGAATGCGGTAGCAGTACTGCGTTATGCGGTCCCGGTTTGGTAGTTTGGTAGTACCGCAGTACCGCAAAATATGCCGCAAGTGCCCAGCTCTGCATATTGGTAATAAACTTTTTTTTTTTGTAAAATAAAAGTGTAACGTATTTAATTTCACAGCGTATAAGAAATAATAAAATAACTATTTACTGAAAACATAACTTATTATACTTTACCTTCTCTACTATGTTCCGCGCACCCTGTTCCAAATTCCAATATCCACCATACTTGCCAGACGGAACGGGCCGCCGAATCGAAATTCTCCATTCACTGCCCGCCGATTCGATTGGGCAGGTTCTCAGTATATCTATCCCATAATTCCTTTTGCCTCGTTTATCGCGCACTGATTTTCTCTCTCAAATTTCGCATCGTCGGTCATTATAACTCGTAGATCTCTTTTGCTTTTGTGTTTCTTTGGATTTTCTGCTTATTTGGGACAAAATATTTTGTTTTAGAGACTCATTTTTTCCATATCTTAGAGCTGAAATTTTTTTGTGTTAAATTTCTTGGTGTTTACTCACACTCGTGACCTTGTGTATATTCTGTTTGCGTCAGTCTTTAAAGATTTCGCATCATCTGCAGTTCTAATTTTTCTGCTGATTTTTTGTATCGTCAGCGAAGGATGTTATTGTACTTTTTACATTACATTACATTTCATTTGGAAAACATGAAGCCACTCGGGCTTATCGAGGTAATCCAAGTCAAGCTACATTTTTAATAATAAAAAAATCTTGCAAGATGTCAAACTCGAGTCAGCTAATTGATATACAGCTATTTACTACCACCATAATAGCCTATATAACTGAAGCAAAGAATATACACTACCGTATATACAGTCTACAAACTCTTTTTCACTCGTGAAAGTGTCCAAAAAGTATTTTCGTAGATCGAGTCTACGAGTCTTTTTTCAAATTTTCTTATGCCTACGAGTTATCCCATCAGTATCTAGTGAGAAAAAGTTACGTACATCTAAATTGTCCAAACCTGAAAACATAACATTTTGAACGTCTGTATCATATCTCCCCTCATACAATGTGTCTCAAAACTAAACATACCTAATTCCTTTAATCTATCCCTGTATTCCAATCTCCTTAGGTTAGGGATAAGTTTGGTTGCCCTACGTTGCACACCCTCAAGCATATCAATATTATGTCTAAGGTGATGGGATCAAGCTTGAATATGCATTATTCTAAGTGAGGCCTAACCTAAGAATTATATAATTTACGCATGACTTCCTTACTCTCGTAACTAACATTCCTCTTAATAATACCTAACATTTTATTTGCTTTATTTCTATCTTCTAAGCACTGCTTAGAAAATTTTAGATGACTACAAACTATAATACCAAGATCCCTTTCCTTTCTAACATCCTCCAACCAGTTCCCTCGCATCTCATAACTAAAGTTTTCACTATTTCTACCAAAATGCGTGACTTTGCATTTTTGAACACTGAATTCCATCTGCCATTTACTAACCCAAGCAACTAATCTATCAAGATCCTTTTGCAGTTTATAAGAATTTTCTATATTTATAACTGGAGCAACTACTTTTGTATCCTGCAAATTTAGAAATTTTACTCTCTACTCCTTTCTCTAAATCATTTAGATATAAAATAAAGAGTAATGGACCTAAAAGTGATCCTTGTGCTACCCCACTTTTCACTTTCTGCCACCCAGATTCCTGACCATTTAGAATCACCCTCTGTTCTCTGTCTTCTAACCATTTTTCTACCCAATTTTTAACCGACCCTAATATACCATGAGCTTTTAATTTATATAGAAGTCTCCTAATGTGGAACCTTGTCAAATGCTTTACTAAAATCCAAATAAATAACATCTACATCATTTCCATTAGGCCCTATCTACCTGATCAGTTACAGATTCTAAAAAGTCTAAGAGATTAGACAAACAAGACCTTTCTGATCTAAATCTATGTTGTGAACTTGAAATAAGATTTAAATTCTTCAATGATCTTGAATATTATTCTTTATAATTCTTTCTAGTATCTTTTCTACCAGTGATGTCAAACTAACAGACCTATAATTTCCTACCTTCTTACTACCTTGTAAATGGGTACTACATTAGCTTTTTTCCATTTATCTGATACTTCCGCATAATTAATTGGCCGAGCAAACAAAATAAGAGTTAGTGCCTCAGATAAGCTTTCTTCCCCTTTTCTGAGAATCCTAGCATATACCATATATATATTATAAGGTCCAGCTGCCTTATTTGACTTCAGTGTATGAATCACTTGCCTATCATCATCCTTCATTATATGAATATGATCAAGAATGTCTGAATTTACAGGATCTAAAGAATTAAAATCAAAGTTATTAAAATTTTCTTCAGTAAAAACAGAGCTAAAATAATAATTAAAAATACCAAAAAATATCCTCATCTTTTTCAAACATCCTATCATGATGTTCTATTGTGTTAATCCTATCATGTTTTTTATTATATTTATAAAAACTAAAGAATTTCTTTGGATCTTTATTGCTATTTCTAGCTAGATTTATTTCGCTATACCTTTTACTCTTCCTAATCAAACTATTTAGCTTTATTTCTCACTGCCTTTAAATTCATTTTAGCCATTTCCCTATTCCACCACAAAGGTTTCCTAATCTTTGTATTCCTAACACTTCTGAAAGGAATACACCTACAATTGTACTTCCTCTAAAATTTCTTTGAATCTAGACCACGTCTCAATAGCATTTTTATTGGCAAATTCATTATCCCACTTTACTGAGCCTAACAACTCCCTAAATCTACTATATAGTCACCCTTTGAGAAGCGAGGGACTAGATGGTCATTGTTGACTAGATCCCTATTTAATTCTATCTTAAAACGTTATGTTCCAGTGGTCACTATTTCCTACTGACTTCCCTACTGCGAGTTCCCTAATAAGTTCATGAACATTGGAAAGAACCAGATCTAAGATTGCTTGAACCCTAGTTAGTTGGTTTGTCTACAAATTGTGTTCGAAAACAGTCATTATAGCAGTCAACGAAGAAGTTACCTTCCCTATTATTTCCCTCTAAAAGGCTCCAGTCTATATGAGGCAGGTTGAATATAACTTTTATCTATTTCTTGAACGAGACTCTCATCAACTTCCTGCGTTTGGTTTCGAGGTCTGTAAAATGCACCTATCCGAATGTACTCTTTGTCCGAAGCACGGATGTCAACCCAAATTGATTCTACCCTATTGTCTAATTTAATACTATCTAGGGGTGTACCGGATAATGGCAAATATCCGGTATCCGGCCGGATATTAACTAAAAAAGACTATACAAGTCGTATAATCAGTCTCTAAATTACGTAGAAACTGATAAAATATCGTAGTTAAAAAGTTACAACTGCATTAATAATGAATGAAATTACAGTAGTTAGTAGTACAGGTATAATGGGACTACTTTCAAGAAAGGTAGCGAGCTTTATATCAATAGTCGATGTATTTTTTTAGAGTTCTGAAAATTACCATTGAGCGCCACCTACGTGTCCAGATGATACTTTTCAGTCGGGAAAATCTCGTTTAACAAATAATTTAGCATTTTTGAAATATGTCAGGTTGACAGAGGGGCAGGATACTCGTCTTATCCCGCTGGATTGCGGAATATTGACTAAGTTATATTTAAAATAAGAAAATTGATACAACCATTTATTTCAAAATTTTAATAAGAAAAACGGAATAAACATCCATAAAGGATTTATAAAAACTTTCGCCCATTGTTTGTCGTGAATGAATAATAATAATAGCATTTCACCTCGATCGTTTCTCTTCGAACATATTTCCATATTCTGACTACATTCTCTTCAACTATTATATTGTCTAGTTTATATTATGTACAGTATATTATTTTTTGAAATTTTTTAAAGAATACGGATTCCATAGTCTTTTCTCATTTCATCGTAATAAGCCTCGTATGACTTTATTTTTGAAGAAACACATTTCAATATTAATCTGAAACAATCGTACGTAAAAAATTCTGGTCTGGCAGACGGACTGTTGCTGTTAAATTAGTGGGCTGGCAGTGAACTGTGCCATTTGTAAATTACTGTATGTAGATATTAATAAATATATAAACATATTATAGTCCATTGGTTTGCGGCTACATTAATACTAAATAAAGTTATAGTAATAAAATTAATAATGAAAAAGCGCGAGAGTGGAATAGAATTTAATAAAAATAGCTACTAAAATAATATATAGTTGATGCAAATTTTATATTATAGTTAAAAACCAGTTAGTTATATAAAATATTTAAATACTTAGACTTATGTATAGCATTTAAGAATTATCCGGTATCCGGCCGGATATTTTTTCTAATATCCGGTATCCGGCCGGATACTGAAATTCAATATCCGGTGCACCCCTAATAACTTCTGAACTGAAATTAAATTATTCTTAAAGTATAAGACCAAACCTCCCTCCTGCCTATCTATTCTCTGATAAATATATCGGGTCATCCCATAAGTAATGTCATTTTTTAAATCGGAATTTGAAGGACAAAAAAAAAAAAAAACTACTGAAACTTTTTAATCTAGTATATATTTTCTATCGGAATCAATGACACTCTGCCAACGTCCTGCGAGCTTTTCAATGCCATGTTTATAAAATTCAGGCGATTTTGAGGCCAAAAACGTACAAACACTGGTGTGCGGGTCATCTAAAGAAGTGTACTGTTTCTCGTCAAGATAGTTTTGCAGACTCCTGAAGAGAGATAATCTGAAGGCGCAAGGTCTGGAGGATGTGGAAGTTTTTCCCACCCAAGCTCCTCAATTTTTGCGGTAGTGATCCGAGCGGTATGAGGACGGGCGTTGTCGTGGCGGAACACGATTCCTTTCCGATTAACCAAAGAAGGTCTCTTCTTTTAGTGCAGTGTTCAATCGATCCAGTTGTTGACAGTAGACTTGAGCGGTGATTGTTTGGTTGTGTGGTAAGGTTTCAAAGTGTATTACACCACCTTTATCCCACCAAACACTAAGTAACACCTTCCAAGGGTGAAGATTTGGTTTTGGCTGTGGTGTCGCTGGTTCACCGGCACAAACCCACTGTCGACGGCGCTTAACATTCTGGTACAGTATCCACTTTTCATCACCAGTCACTAAACGGTGCAAAAACGGATCTTAGAGTTCACGGGAATGAAGAGCTGCGCTAATGTTTACCCGCACCCTCAGATTGTCGACCGACAATTCATGTGGTACCCATTTTCCTAACTTAGGCACTTTCCCGAGTTGTTGCAAATGTCGATGGATGGTGGACGGGGATGAATTGAGTTTCTGGGCCAATTCTTCGACAGTTGTTGAACAGTCTTCAAGTGCGGCTAACAGCGGGTCATCATCAAACTCAGCAGGGCGTCCAGAGCGTGCTGCATCTGTCAAACAGTAGTCACCATTCCTAAACTTTTGAAACCATCTTTGATATTTCCTCACATGCAGAATATCGTTGCCATAAACGTCCTGAATGTTTCGCGTTGCTTCAGTAGCACTATTCCCTTTTTTGAACTCGTAAAGCATTATATGCCTGATATGCTCTTCTGATACCGCCATGTTTATGAGGGGTTCACATAAAGCAAAACACACGTCTTCACTGGTCAAAGTCTGTAAAGTATGTAGCGAAACACGATAGATCTCCTCTTAGATATAACCTTCGGAAAATTTATGCTTAAACCGAGTAGGGCTAGTTTAAATTATTTAACTCCTAAGGTATTAAGTTTGTCCAACGCGGATTTACCTAACGCGCCGTTCTCGAGGAACCTAACCCCCGCGTTGGACGAGGGTTTACTGTTGTCTGTTGTTGGTTACTTTATTGTCTATGTCTGTTAGCATGATAAAGAATAAGAGTGGTACTGAAGTACGTACAGGGTGTATATACAGTAACGCGAGTGCAGAGACAAATCCAATTTGAATTATATTAACGCCAGTGAACATGGACGAATGATATTTACTACACGTACTTTATACAACTGTATATTCGATAGTAAGGTTTATAAGAGTTGTTGAAAATGTTTTTACTAGTTTAAACCAGTTCAATTCTGATTTGTCTCTTCACTCGCGTTACACACCCTGTACTTCCGAATCTTTTGATATATTCCTTGGATTTTAACAACTTGCCGTCGTTCTCCGAGAAAGTTTAGATCCATTTTCATGCATATTTAAGACAATAAATAGCAAGAATTACGAGAAAAACAACTGCGTATACTTGATGTTCACAAATAACAACAACGTAATTGATAACATAGAAATATTCCCAGCTATAATATTAAACCACAACATTATTGAAATAACAACCAATAAATTGGGAAGGTATTGCATCCAGCATGGGAGCAATAGACTGGAAAACCATCTTGAAGGGCGAGACAACGGAAGAGATGCTAATAACCCTCGAAGAGAAGATTAAAAATTGCGAAAAAAACGTGTTAAAACAAGAGGAAAGAGGAGCGGGTTTGAGAGAGATAAGAGGTTAATGTTCCGCGAGAGAAAGAGAGGGATTGAACAGTTAACAAACTGCGGAGACAACATTAGAAAAAATAATAAATGACAAACTGGAGAGCGTAGATTGCATCATACACGGTCTAATTGAGAGCCATACGGAGAAACAAGCCGATGACGCTAGAAGAGCTGAAAGTAACTCGGAATAATTGTATAATTTTGCAAGAAGAAACGCAAAAAATGAAACTACTGTGGGACCCTTGAAAAATGAAAACAGTGCCTTCACCGATGATATGAAAAAAACTATTTGAAATATTAAAAAAACCCTAGTGAATCGGCTTTTAGTATCCCCAAAATTGATAACCAATACGGGATAGAAATGTTTTTTTTTTTTTTGAAGAATTACGAGGAGTGTAACGGACTGTGACTTTATTAACGGGTAATATCACGAGCTGTAGGGAAACTGAAAACACCCTCAGTAGCAGGCCGGACGAGTGGAACGCTACACTGATTAAAACTGCAAGAATGAAATCGCTAGGCCCCTATATTGGATATGGAGACGATCATTAGATACGGGAGAAATACCGAGCATCCTGAAGAGAACGAGCGTAGTTTCAGTTTATAAAGCGGAATCGATATGAGGCCAAAAACTATAGGCCAGTATCGCTGACGTATCATATGAGCAAAATATTTGAAACAATAGTTAGAGAGAGAGAAAAAAAAATAATATCTGAGTTTTTGGAGACCCAGAAAAAATGTTAAATGCTAACCAACATGGATTCCGGTCCAGGAAGATCGTGTCCATCACAACTAGTGGAACACTGTAACACAACATTGATGCACTCGAAAACAATGAAAACTATGATGTGATATACACTGATTTTGCGAAGGCGTTCGAAGTGTAACCATGGAATCATAGTACATAAACTGAAATATATGGGAATAACGGGAAAAGTAGGAAAATGGATATATAATTTCCGAAGTGAGCGGCAGCAGCAGCAGCGAGTCGTTACAATTCAAGGAATATCTTCTTCAGAGTAAGAGGTCCGTAGCTCAGTACTAGAAGGAACAGTATTAGCTTCATTACTCTTCATAATCATGCTAACTGATACAGATACAGGAAGTTAGTAGTGACAGTACAGTAACATCTTTTGCTGCTGATGATACGGGAATTAGTAGAAAAATAAGAAACCCAAAGATATAGAATCTCCACAAACAGACACGAACAAAATCTACAATTGGTCTGAAAGCGATAATACGAAATTAAACACCGAGAAATTCCAACTATTGAGGTATGAAAAAAGAGAGGACCTAAAATACATGGAATATTATACCCAAAATAGAGAGGAAATTTGGAGAAACTATAAGCGAAAGATTTAGAATTTATGATGACTGCGAACGCAAAATTTGAAACACAAAATAAGAGAATTAAAGAAAGCAAAAATAATATAATAATAATAAATATCGAGAACCTTTAAAAGAAGCGACAGGAATACAATGATTCCTTGTTGAAAAATGATCGTACCCAACTTGGAGTATATTGCTCAATCTTAACATTGCCATATAAAAAAAGACATTAGTCAAGTAGAAGGGAATCGGAGAAGCTTCACAGCCAAGATCACAATGGATGCAAAGAACTAAATTACTGGGAAAGGTTAAACCTGAATTAAATATATATTCGCTGGAAAGAATCAAAGAGATACACCATTATTTACACTTGGAAAGCAATAGAGGAAACCAGTCCCTAATTTCGCTTCGAACCCTATGCACTCGAACAACGATGGAAAGTAGGAAAGGAAAATTGTGTTTGTGTTCTCAAACCAAAGGGTAGACGGGGAACATCCTAAAAACCCTGAAACCCAGTAAAGCCTAAAGCTTAAGGGTCAAATTAAATAAAATAAATAGTCCAGCTTCGCAATTATGCGTGTCATTGTAAAACGAGCGTATTTATTTTATTATTATAAAGGTTATTCAATTCAAAAAAGGAAAATAGTTTTGTTGTGAAAAGGCCAAGACTATGCAACCAACTGCCCAAGGGATTACGGAACGCGACGGTGTAATGGTGGAAACTCGCGAAAGAAAGAATAGACGCTTGGCTCGGAACGATACCAAATGAACCTGGCGTACCTGGCTATGTGAAGTTAAGATTGCGAGAAACCAACGCTCTACTTCGCCAAACCAACTCGAGAGGAGGGGCAACAAACCTGACCTCCGTGAAATGAGGAATCAGCGGCCAGGGATGGGGTCAAATTCTCGTATTTGTATTTGAAGGTATTTTAAATACCTTTGGGAAGTATTGTATTTGAGATTTCCAAACAAAAGTATTTGTATTTGAAATATTTTGAAAAGTATTTAAAATTTCCAAATAATTTTGAAATACTTTAAAAATACTTTTGCAAATAGTTATACAAATTCCTAAAACATTTTGTCCTAGCTTTTATTGTTGAACATTTAAAAATAAAAAATATTGATAGGTATTATAGCTTTGTAGGTTATCTACAAGACCCTTACCCTTGGCAGTATATTATACAGTACATAATTGCGTGTTGTACTGTTGGTTACCCTGGAACAGAGTTTACATTTAAGTTGCTTTGTGAAATTGTCAGTTCTTACTTGAACAGTGACTGGTATTTGTATTTCGCAAAATTTAAAGTATTTGTATTTAAATACTTTTAAATGTATTTGACCTCTTGCCATTCAGCGTACGGAATGTCTGAAAGGTATATACGAGGCCTTCCTCGGAAGAAGTGGCTAAGCGACAAAAATGAACAACGCCAGAAGACGCTTTAGAAAGTTGTGCCAATTTGAAAGTAACGTAACTTTTGAAGATATTTTGACGAAATATATTCAAAAGCGTTAGTACGGACACTTTTGTATGGTTGTGAAACACTGACGTAACAAGAAAGGGAGAAGTCAAGAGTAAGAACGGTTGAGGTGGATAACCTGAGAAGTGTGTGTGGTGTATGTGGGATTGATTCTGTAAGAAATCGTGTAGTTCTGGAAAGTTCAGAAGTCGGTGGTGAAAATTTGAGGAAAGTAAGTGGTTGAACATGTTGAAAGATGGAAGATGACGGAGTTCATAAAAAGTGTGTGTGTGTGTGTGTGTGAAGGTAGATGGATGAGAGGAAAGTCGAGAAGATGGATCGACATGGTAGATGATTGCGTAAGTAAGTGTGAACTTGATTTGGATAATGTCTGAAAAGTTGCTGCAAGTAGGTTGAATTGGAGGAAGTTTGTTAGAGGTAAGTTTGGGATTCTTCCTTTCGTTTTTCATAAGGCGTGAAAACCCCACCACTTATGAAGCCCAGCAGGTGTGGAATTTTGCCATGTACATGGGGTCGGTTGGTCCACCAGGATGCGTGTTTGTGTGTGGGTACATTTTAGTTTGTAATTTTTCTCCTCCAGTACCTTCTGTATATTACAGTCAGGTTATTGCTGCCTTTTCACCCTAATTCGTTGGGAAATAAATATATATATATATATATATATATATGGTTCGTGCGCTCCTTGAAACTCCTTTAATTTTGACAAACTCATTCAAGGACCTTGAAACTCCTTAAAAAATGATTTATATCCTTGAATAAATAATAATTTCTATCCTTGAATTACTACTGGAGTCTGGAAAGTACTTGAATACTTGAATTACTTTTAAGTCTCCAAAAGAAAGTACAGTATATAAGAGTACAGTATAAGGAATTTGAATTTTTCAATAAAAATAATTATTGAATTACGTTTATAGCCATACTTTGAAGCCAGGCTCGTTTCCTGACTCGAACCAATTTTTTTGCATTCTCAAATTGTCACTAATTTATTTAGTGTATAAAATATATTGATTATTTGAATTTATGCGATGATATACGTTGCGTATAAGAGGTTTGTATATTATATACAAAAGGTTTGAATTTATTTGGTTATGGTTTGAATTTGTCACTCGCATTTATCTAAAGAGAAAAAATATTATGAACTTATGGTTCGTTGTGAAGCAATTGCCCCTTCTATCTCACGGACAGGCTACAGTTGAAAGGATTTTCCATAAATAAGGGAGTGACTGCCGAAAATTTGAAGAAGGAAAGTTTAATTGGCCGGCGCCAGATTGTTGATTACTGCGGAATGGCAGGAGGAATAATGAATGTACAGATTACGAATAAAATGCTCGTAGCTGCTGCTGCTGCGAGTGCGAGACGGAAATATCTACAGCATCTCGAAGATTTTAGAAAAGCGGGAAAAAGAAGAGAGATTATGGAGAAAGTGTCAGCTATGAAGACTAAGAAAAAGAGGGTTGAGGGAGATATAGTGCATCTTAGAAAGACCGCAGACGGACTTGCTGAAGAAGCAGAGAGGAAAGGGCAGTTGATTTTAGTGAGGAAGTAAATTTGGCAAAAATAGAGGGGGACATTAAGCAACGGCAGGAATGTCTTAATTAATTAAAGAAGCATTGTAAAACATGCTCTAATATACCTAGTGATAATGTATTATTTTCATTTTTCTGTTTTCTTTATATATAGAAAAGAATTTGTTTATTTGGAGCGTGTAATACAATGAGATTTCTGTTATACTTATGTTGCATATGTCTTATTTTTGTATACGTTATGTTTCTGTATGGAAAGAATGTAATTTATTTATTTAGTTAGCAGCTCCTTCAAAATGTAGAATATCATCCTTCAAAAGGCAAAATAAACTCCTTGAAACTCCTTGCTTTATTTTCTCCATAATCCGTACGAACCCTGTGTGTATATATATATATATATATATATATATATATATATATATATATATGAAAATTATTTCACGAAAGTAACACGTGAATAATATTTATGATGAATAAAACCACGAAGGAAAGGAAACACAGAATAGTGCTCAAGCGCTTTCGTCTAATGACATCCTCAGGAACACTGACGAAAGCGCTTGAGCACCATTCTGTGTTTCCTTTCCTTCGTGGTTTTATTCATCATTATATATAATTATATGTGTGCGCGCGTGCGTGCGTGCGTGCGTGCGTACGTTTTCAATATATATCCATCGCCATACCAAAGCCTACCTACTCGTATATCTAGTTAGGTAGAAAATTCCATACCTTTTTTAGATCGAAGAAATGTCACAGCCACCAAAATTTTGAGTTTCACAACCAAATCCAGTGAATCCAAATTTGTGAGGCTACATTTAAATCTAAATAGCTCGTCAACTTTAAGTAAATTTTACTTTCTCAGTAGCTTAAAAATCTTGATGAAAAGTTTTTTTTTTTAAATTTGTTGTTGTAATCCGATCATGGTTTTACTGAAGGTGAGCTTTGGTTAATTTGTCATAGAATTTTCAACAAATATTGCATTTAGGGCTAGCTTAGACTAACCTAACCTAGGCCATGGTGGGAGTGACTGATTGCGTAATATTATTACGTCAATGAACGCTTTATTACAACGAATACGTACAACGACCATTCTGGTATAGCGAGCAACGCTTTACGAGGGTTACGTTGATGTTAACGATCACTCGCTCGTAGCAAGTAACTCATTTTAACGGACACCTCGTTATAGAGAGCCTACAATCTCCCCTCCCCATCGATACAACAAACAATTCAAAACTTACGACTTCCTACGATGGTTCCCTCGATATAACGAGCAGTTTACGGGAGGTAGATATTTAAAGCGACTATCTCGACATAACGAACTATTCTTTAAAGCCTCCACTCCGATACAACAAACAACTTTTTCTAACAGACATCTCAATATAATGAACATCTAATAACAAACGCCTCCGTAGGACGAATACTCCTTATTAGCGTCCATCTCAGTATACCGAATAGCTCTTTATAGCGGCCAACTCTATATGACGAACGGTTTATAATGACCACTCCCCGACTTTGCATCGATCACCTCGGTATAACGAACATCTTACAGCTGGTAGATCTTCATTTTATTAAATATTGGCTTCATATTAGCCTAAGCTATTAAGAGGCAAACATATCTTTAAACATAAGGACTAACTAACTAGCCTTGGGGAACGCCGAGACAGACCAACGTTTCAGCTTGTTTGATATTTTAGTGTTTTTAATTACCTAGATATAGTTTTTCCTTACGAGTCCAGTTAGTTGCTAATTACTAGCTTAGTGCCTTAATTAAAGTATAGAAAAGCTGTAGAATCTGAAAACTGACAGTTAGGCCTATGAGAACCCTAATTTGGTTGGAAGATTTTTGTGTGTTTATTGCGCACCTCAATCCAAAGCCTGCCACTGTTCAGTCAAAACAGAGTCTACCTATATGTGGTCAGGCCATCACCCCTGTACAGAATTTCATCCTCTGGTGAAATCGAGGAAAAGCCAGTCATTCCATAAATTTACAAAAATACCGCAGCCATCAAAATTTTGAGCTTCACATCCATTGGCTCGTGAGTTTAAAGTAAATGGTGAGTCTCACTGGCTTAAAAATTTCTATTCAGGATTAGTTCGTGTGAAATCATTTATGCGTGTTATAATGGGAGGTGATCGACTAGATATTGGTAGGCTTTGGTAATACTTATTAACCTTCGCGGAGTGTTGAAGTCTACGGGTGAAAATATTCAAAAATGGGTATTAGATTAATTAGTGTTTCTCCCCCCCCCTCTTTTTTTGGGGGGGGGGGGGGGGGGGGGGGGGTTGAATATTTTTGATATCTTCATTATGGATAATCACTCGCGTGCTAATTGCTGTGATTGGTAGGCCGTGTATAGTCTTTTTACGAAATGATTTTTAGGTCTAGTCATAGCGATTTTCTTATTCTATAACTTCCATGATGGGGCCAGGAACAGTCTGTTTGTCTCAAACTTTCGAAATTAAAATGTATTTGATTAATTATTTTAGCTGCTACATTTTTATTAAGGATAAAGTATCTAATTAACGTGGGAATTATTTTTTTAAAATTTAGGGTAACTTTAAAAAAAAAATTAATGGTTTATTTTTTCGTGCGCGCGCGCTCAAGAGTAGATTACGAGTGTGTTAATAATATACACTTTTAATTCTTAATCCCTTAATTGGAATGTCAAACTTAGGTTCTAACTGTGTCGGCTTGCCTGCCCTCTTTAAGCTTTCTCATACGCTAGATTTAAGGTAGGCCACCGTATGGAAGGCCTCTTGTTGAATATAACAGGTAGGCCTCGGGGAAACAACTTATGATTTGCGGACGTAACTACATTTACTTTTTGGTAAATTGTTTTTTTTTTGTGATATTCTTCAAAAATTGTTTTCTAAAGAGTACATTCGCGAACTGCGTTAAGTGTGGTACGGTAATTACCGTACGCCGCGCGTTATACGATAATTACCGCGCGCAATACGATAATTCGCAGTACAGAAAATTTTTTCTTCTTCAGGGAATGAGCGAGGCAGAGAAGAAAGTGGAGGCCTTGACTCAACAGATCGAAGAAGAGATGGAGATGCAAGAACAAGAAGGAGAGTATTACGGTGAGTCCCCGTCGAGTTTAGTCTTTGCATGGTAGTTTCAAGCCCCGGAGTCGGGGTCTTCCGGCGAATGGGGTTTTTGTTCCAGAAATTTGGGGTTCATTTCATTGTTGATACTTTGTTACCGGGGTGGAATAGACGTTTTTGCATCGTTTCTCCTCAGTTGGAATACCCCAAATATGTCGTAGTTTTGGTCAGAGGGCCTCTTGGTTTTTATTTGCTAGTAGGCCATAGTGCCAGGCTCTGGTAGGCACTCGTACTTAATTAACACCTGTTGTTTTCAAGTAAAAATAGAATTTTGGAGACATACTATATATATATATATATATATATATATATATATATATATATATATATATATGGGTGCAGAAGTATTTCCGGCATGGGCGAAGCCAATGGGTGAAAAGATATCTGAAAATACTTTATTTTTAAAATATTTCCTATTTTGTCTTGACCTGACCGAAATAAAGGCGACTTTCGGACCTTTTGTGGAATTTGCCGGAATGATGATAATGCTGCTGCTAATAATAATAATCATCATCATCATTATTATAATGATGATAATTATGAATGGATTTTTGTTGTTAATTCGTTTATTTACTTGTGGCACGTGGAATGTTGCTTCAGAATGAATATATTATTCTCTTGTTTGGAGATTGATAAAATTTAATATCACATTCACCAGAGGGCGGAATTGTGTAGGCTGCTATAGGCCTACACTTTACGGTAGACCCGTATCTCAATTACTTTATAGTAGGCCTCTGAATATAGGTTTTAACCGTAGAGGGAGATAGCTTGGTTTGTGCTTGTGTAATATTGACAGAGGGTGTATGTAGGCTACGTAATTTTTTTTTAATTTGGGAATGTAGTAGTGAGCGTTTACGGATGCTGTGCGCGCTTTAAAAATACTTACATGTACGTAAGTTCGTGTATACATTTTTGACCATGTACCTTCATTGGTTTTTGTTTTTAATGAAGCTATGAAAAAAAAAATATACGTCTGATATGGTATGTGTCCAAGCTGGGTTTGTGCCCATTGTAGTGGCATCATTTAGTGCCAAGTGGCTTCATGGCAGTGATGCCTAGTGAATAGGAAGCCCAAGTGCGATGGTGATGAGTGTGTAGAGAGATGAGAATAAGTCTTTGTTTAACATTTCGTATTTCAGTGGAGTTAGACGATGCTAAAAGGAAGTTGGGGCACATCCTGTATTCGGTGGGTCATGCCCTCTCACGGATGTTCGTTTTAAGGGTCATTTCGATTTTGCTACAAAGGTCACGTGGTGTAATTTTTTTAATATTAAGCAGGCCTGCGTGTACGTTGTTGTCTGGTATTAGGGCCTGTAGTTTGTGTTAAGCCTATCTTTTTTAGGAGTAGGCTTGTTGACCACAATTCGGTACACGCGCCACATTTTTTTCAGTAGGCCTGAGCTTTAACGGCTTAATTCTTTTTGAACTTGATTACCGAATTTGTAGGCTTATTTAGGCTTATTTTTTTTATACAAAGGCTGTAGTTTGCTTAAAATAGTAGGCTTTGTAAGGATGTATAAATGAGTAAGAATTGTAGGAGAGAATTGGCTTTCAGATTTACCCATGCGTTGTTTCGATTAAATTGGATACGGTAATACTATAAATCAGTGTTTCTGAACCGGAGTGTCACGGGTGCCTCGTAGGAGTGCCTCGAAATTTTTGTGAAATGAAAAAAAGAATTAAAATCCGAAAATAGGGAATGTAAGTAAATTTCAAAAGAAAAAAAAGGGATTTATTACGTCCATCTAAAAACTAGGTAGGCTCAGTTTGAAGTTATATGGTGGTGTTGGGAGGAGACTAGATGTTGAACATTAGGATACAAAGCCTCTTGGATGCCGCGAAAAGAGAACGAGTAACATTGGGTGCCTTGAGTCGGAAAAGATTTGAACCACTGGTTTAAATATATACGCGGTACACTTCATAAAGTTATAGTAGGCCTATTCTTTGTTAAGTTTAACACAAACTCAGGTATGGTAACTTTTTTATGTAAGGTAGGCCTATATGGGGGATATAGCTTGTGATAGGAACCTAACCTTAGGCGTTTAGAGCCTCATGACTTTATCAGTTAAATATATGGGTGTACGCCAACTAGTTGTTGTCTGTAATGCTAAATATTAATATTTCGTTTTAGAACACTTAAAGTTGATTAGGAATTTCTCGACTGTGGCTGACCTCTTACCGTGATAAGCGTGTGAAAATCTAGCAAACATTTTATAGGCCTGTTTAGGCCTAACCTTATTTGTTTCGAAGATTAAGTTTAGATGAAAAGTGTTCTGTTGTGACACCAAAAGCCATTTCGAAAGTGTTCTGTGATGAGATCGCCTTGGTTTTCGTGTCACGGGGCAGGAAAATGATGATGACGACCAGTACCGCCCTTCTTGATTCTCTCTCATTGCTGAGGACGCACACTGGGCCACGTACCCCAGATTTATCCGGTGTGAGTAGTGGTTATGGTCACATTTGGGTACAGATTTGATGGCGAATTTTGTTGGTCATCGTCAGTGCGTTTTGAGTAGGTTCCTCTTTTGTTTTGCCGCAGGCGTTTGCCACACGTGCGGCGAGAAGGTGAGCGGGGCGGGTCAGGCGTGCCAAGCGATGGGCAATCTGTACCACACGAACTGCTTCATCTGTTGCTCCTGCGGAAGGGCCCTGAGGGGAAAGGCCTTCTATAATGTGCACGGGAAGGTCTACTGCGAGGAAGACTACCTCTACTCGGGGTTCCAACAGACGGCGGAGAAGTGCGCTATTTGCGGTCACCTCATAATGGAAATGGTTAGTGAAGTTCACATTTGAAGAGTATTTAAAATTACTATTATTAATTTTAAACCCAGAATGATTCTTGCCTTCCGTCATCGTGACCATAATTAAGCATGGTTGGCAACTTTCCGGGAAATATTGAAATTTTCCTGGACAGTGGTAAATATTGGGAAATTTATAACGGAGCTGTGGTACTATTACGAACGTGGTATACCACATGGTGGTAGACCAACTAAAGTTGGGCTAAGGTATGATTTAAAGGTTTAATTTGGCTTCGCAAACACGGAGAAATTTGTCAAATGCTTCCGGATTTTTGAAAGGAAAAAGTAAGGTAGCTTCAGATTAGATTTTAAATTATAGATTTTTTTCATTTAAAAACGGATTTTATTTTTAGCGAAACATTATTTTGAAATTTCCACATTTTATATTATCCAGTGGTTAAGTTTAAAGTGGAAATTTCCAATATTGGCCCACTGGAAAATGGGAAGTGCCAACCATTATAATAAAGATAAATAATACTTCGGGCTTTGCTGTAATTTAAATGACCTAATAACAAATAAGCTTGTCGTGGGTCTAACGAGCCTAGTAGCTTTCTCTACTTGGTAAAAGGTCTGGCATAGCCTAACGCGCCTGCGTCCGCAACTAGACTAACGAAGTTTGTCGCAAGTTTGTCACTGGTGCCAAATTCGGCGTCTCTTCAACGCTACAAATCCTGGCGAAATAAATGGTTGAATTTAAATTTGTAATTAAGCTCGCATTAATTTTCTGTAGCCAAAACTTTGGTATACAAAGTTTGAGGAATTTGAGCCCGTACGTTCTTATCAGAACCGCACCAAGTACTTTTATACAGTGTGATTCAAAAGTACTGTACCCCAAAGATACAGTAAGTATCTTTGGGACAGGAGTTATGAATCACCCTGTGTTATAGGCTGCTGAGTCGCCGCCATACAGCTGATATAAAACATACCGCACGGTATTTAATATTTTCTACGCACAAAAAATTCGCTTTTTGCCACTCGATTAGTCTCCTGCTGATGACGTCACACGTACTCGAGTAGATACTTCGGTACGGTAGATGGCGCTGAAAGTATGTTAAATCGTATTCAGTTTTAGGATTTTAATACCCCTCCTCCTCTTTCAATACCCAATCACTCCTCATTTCCAGATCCTGCAGGCTATGGGAAAGTCCTACCATCCAGGATGCTTTAGGTGCTGCATATGCAATGAGTGCTTAGACGGAGTGCCATTCACGGTGGACGTCGACAACAAGATCTATTGCGTCCACGACTACCACAGGTGTGTGTGTGCGCGCGCGCGCGCGGTCTTTCATTCATCCAAATATTGTTTATAACAAGATTCCAAATTCCGCCCACTTTTGGGTTTTTGCCTTTTTTTTTTCTGTGCCATCTAGTGTTTGAAAAGAGAACTAAATTGCCCGCGAAAAAACATTATTAGTTAGTGATATTTCGATATTTAATATGCAATATTTTTAATATGTAATGAAATTATAGGATCATTTAATAAATTAAGTATAAAAGCTTTCATCTTCTGGAACATTAATATGATTATAATCAGCTTTGGAGAATATACTTCTGAATCATGAGAGTACACTCTTGCCCCAAAGCTTACTTCTCGCTCCATCCGCTAGGTGGCGAGTACCTAGCGATAAGTAATGGGAGATATTAGTTTCATATCTTGTTTTATATTATATATAATATATATATATATATATATATATATATATATATATATATATATATATAACTGTGCAAAAATCTTAGACATTTTACATTTTTCCACTGATGCATAAGGAAACAAACTTCTTATTCAGTGCAAATACACTTTTAATGAAATGAAATTGAAATAACCCTCTTCATATAGAATATACCGGCATATAAACTAATAGAGTGTGTGCAAGCTTTTTCTTTAAAACTGGTGAAATTCTTCTAGGGACACTTCCAAATAATGTTTTTTTTTATAAACACTCGTGTTATGGTGTTCCACACTTCTTCCAGTAGCTTCCACAGATCATCTAAGTTGCGAGAACTCTTCTTTAGTTTCTCTTTACCCAAATAGTTCCGTACAGCTTCAGTTATATGGAATCTGGGCTTTGAGGGGGGGGGGGGGGGTCATACACGCATTGAAGGACTCCGGCTTCTTTCGTTCGCAAATAGGTTTTAATTATCCCAACTGTGGTGCGCTTTGGTTCATTATTTTGCCGTAAGATAAAGTTGGGAATAATAAGCAATGAGGGACATCATGGCGGATCAAAATATGTTTGTACTCGTACTTAGCAGCATTCGAGCAAAGTTCTTTATAATTTTCAGTTGTTCGTCGTCTCGCATACTGTCTTCGATTATATCCAAATAATCGAAACTGATTCGTCCGTCTGAATCACCTTTCACCATTGTTCCATAGTCCAATTTCTGCGTTCTTGTGCGTATTTTAAGCCTTTTTCCTCTTTTATAATAGAGGTTTTCTTACTGCAACACCTCCTTTAAGTCCTAATTTCAAAAGTGATCTTCGTACTGTTGTTTTGGGAAGTAACGTGTTCAGAAGTTGGTGCGAGTGAAAATTGAGGAAAGTGTGTTGAGGTGGTTTGCGCGCATTTAAAGAATGGAAGATGAAAGAGTTGTGAAAGTGTGTATAGGTGTGTGCGCGAAAGTAGGAGGAGGAGGAGGAGGAGGAGGAGAGGAGGAGGAGGAGGAGGAGGAGGAGGAGGAGGAGGAGGGCCGAGAAGATTACGGATGGACATTGTGAATGATTGCGTGAAGAAGCGTGGACTTGATCTGGATGATGCGCGAGAAGTGGCTGCGAGTAGGTTGGAATGGAAGAGGTTTGTTGGAAGCACGTAATTTGAGGCTGTTTTATTTTTGGCAAGGCCTGGAAGCGCCACCACGCATGGTGTATGAAGTGCCGCGTTTGTGGAACTTTTCCATGTCGGGGAGCGCTGTTCCACTAGGACGCCTGTGTGAATGGATCTACAGATCTACAGAAGCTAAGGCTAACAAAGACCCTAAGATCCACTCTAAGGTTAGCCCGAGAGAAAGGAAAGAGTAGGGGGTTAAGAGAAGAGAAGAGGAGAATAAGGGGTTAAGTAAGAAGCAACACCTATCACTCAGAAAAAGAGAAAAAAGATTCACCATCATCATCCGCCGGCCACTGCCGACAAGTCAGAAAATAGTCGGAGAGAATAGGAGAGGGGTGAAAGATGAAAAGAAGTAAAATAAGAACGCTTACAAACCATGCAACACAGTCTTAACTCACTGCCATACCATGCAAACTACAAACATGCAAGTAGAGAGAGTTACAGACATGCAAAGTAAGGAGATAAGAAAAAAAAAAAAGAGTAGGTACAGTTAAACAAAAAGTGGGTTAGTTTACTCTCGAGCTACATCTACGTTCATGTTAGTCTAATATTTTTTTTTTTTTTTTTTTTTTTTTTAATAATAATTTTATTGCTGGCATCACACGCTGGCATGTCACAAGCTGGCATTCATCGTCAACAGACTCATCCCCGAGCACCACCACCAGAGCTCCTGTTGTTAACTTTCTTTTTTAATTTTAAACAACGTTATATTTTTAAAATGTCTGTCAAGACGGTTCTTAAACACATTAACGCTGGTAGAATGAACGACTGACGCGGGAAGATTATTCATTTATCAATTACTTTAAACGTAAAGAAGTTTTTAGCGATATTAGTAATGAAACGTCTGCCACGCAACTTAAATCCGTTATTGCGAGTATTACTATTATCGAAAGTGAACAATTTGTCAAATTTACGTTATCGATGTTATTAACGATTTTGAAAACTTCAATAAGCTCCCCCCTTAATCTTCTAGTTTCGAGTGAATACAGGTCTAACTCTTTAATCCTATCTTCATAAGGCTTATTGCGCAATGACGGAATAAGTTTCGTGGCACGACGCTGAACCCTTTCTAACCTATCAATATCCTCACGCAAGTACGGGCACCAAAACTGAACGGCATATTCTAAATGAGGCCTGACTAGGGACTTGTAAAGGGGCAATATAATATCCCTCGATTTAAATTCGAAATTACGCGCTATGAAGCCTAACATCCTATTAGTTTTTGCGCAAGACTCCAGGCACTGGTTCCTAACCTTTAAATCTTTAGTTACGCGTACGCCTAAATCTACTTCCTCGTCAACGCTCGCTAACTCCCTATCATCCATCGTGTACGCGTAATTATTGTTGCGAGAACCTATATGCAAAACTTTACATTTATCTACGTTAAATTGCATCTGCCACTTATCTGTCCACTCCATAATCCTATCTACATCGTCTTGGATCCTATTTCTATCGTCCTCGTTAACAACCTTACCGCCTATTTTAGTATCGTCCGCGAATTTTGACACGTTACTAGTCAATCCTACATCTATGTCGTTAATGTAATTACGAATAGCAATGGGCCTAACACTGAACCCTGTGGGACACCGCTACCTACATCTAACCACCCCGATTCACTACCATTAACTACGATCCTCTGCCTCCTAGCACGAAGCCATTCTTCTAACCAGTTAGCTACCTGACCGCGTATACCGTGCGCTTTAACCTTCGCAATTAGTCTCCTATGCGGAACTGTATCGAACGCCTTTTTAAATCTAAATAAATAACGTCAGCTGCTCTATGCTATCGTATTCGCGCACTATTTCGTTATAAATTCTAACAAATTAGTTAACAAGACCTATGGCGTCGAAACCCATGCTGACTACTATTATCAAATCTCTACTTTCTAAGTGATCGATAATACGATCCCTAACTACGGATTCCAAAAGTTTACCGACAATTGACGTTAAGCTAATGGGCCTATAATTGCTAGCTACCGCTTATTTTCTGCCTTCTCACCCCATATCTTTGGGAATGTAACTTTTGATAATGTATGTATGTACAAAGATTATGCAGTGTCATAGTGTCTGGGTAGTGTTGAATGTGTAAATTGCAAACTCAAGAATAATTTTCACTATTCTTTAATTGTAAGTTAACCTTCCTCAGAACACAAACTGACGTCATTGTGTAAATAATACATTTTGTATTCACGTTCCCTCTGTGTGAGAGGTTGCTTCGTCCTCTCGCTTCGTTTAGTTAGTGTGAAGAGCGTAGTTAATAATTTTATGTCGCGCTGTTGTGACACTTGGTACTTGGCACGCGAAGTTGATCAAAGAATTTTAAATTGTTTTTATTTTGCAGAATGTTTGCTCCGAAATGTGCTGCTTGTGGAAAAAGCATCACTCCAGTAGAGGTAAGTTACACTCTAAAGGAGGAAAGAAAGGCCGAGAAGATGGATGGACATGGTGAAAGATTGCGTGTGAAAGCATGGACTTGATCTGGGTGATGTACGAGAAGTGGCTGCGAGTAGGTTGGAATGAAAGATGTTTGTTGGAAGTACGTAAATTTGAGACTTTTATTTTTGACAAGGCCTGGAAGCGCCGCCACGCATGGTGTATGAAACGCCGCGGGTGTGGAATTTTGTCATGTGGAGGGGCGCTGTTCCACCAGGACGCCTGTGTAGATAGATGTGTACTCTCTGCTTCCTGCCTTCTCTCCTTTTCATTAACTTCTGTACTTACATCCCGGTTATTGTCTGCCTTCTCACCCCAAGTCTTTGGGAATGAGAGATTTTTAATAATGTACTGTAATGTAAACGGCAGAAAGACTCGAAAATAGCATAGTTCCTGTCAAAGCTGAGACTATAGAACCAAACTATAGCAATGCTGAAATGGCGATCTTGCTCAACAATTTTTCATGTCAGTTTCTATCAAAGAGGCAACCTCGAATATAACTGAAATTCTCATGCACAGATGGGATTTTTTTTTATGCGAGGAGGAGGAGGAGGGGGAGGAGGAGGAGGAGGAGGAGGAGGAGGAGGAGGAGGAGGAGGAGGAGGAGAGGAGGAGGAGGAGGAGGAGGAGGAGAGGAGGAGAGGAGAGGAGGAGGAGGAGGGGAGGAGGAGGAGGAGGAGGAGGAGGAGGAGGCAAGGACGAATGCCCGCAAAAATAAGGACGCCCAGGAGCCCCTCCCATAGAGGAAGAAGAGAGCTAAAATCAAGGTCCAAGGTTTTCAAGATGTCTCAACACTGCTTTTGGAAGATTGAAGGTCGTAGACGGGGGTAAATTTGGATTGAGGAAGATTGCTCCAGAGTTGGCCGGTTGAATAGATGAAAGATTGAAAATACCGACTAACCGTTGCGTTAGAGATTTGGACAGAAAAGGATTGAGACTGTGTCGAAAGTTTGGTGCTGCTTGCTCTCCTTAAAGGTGTAGGCAGCAGTTAGAGAGTTCAGAAGAGCAGTGTCCATTATAATGGTGATAGTAAAGAGAGCGAGGCAACATTGCGGCGAAAAGAGAGGGATTGGAGACGGTAAGAGGCGGTGAATTGATGAGACGAAAAGCCTTTGATTCCACCTGGCTAAGTAGAGTTGTGTGGGTTGAGCCACCCCACACGTGAGTAGCGTACTCCATACAGGAGCGGACAAGACCCCTGTACAGAGACAGCAACTGAGTGTGGGTGAAGAAACTGCAGAGCCGGTACAGCACACCTAACCTCTCGGAAACTGTTTTGGACAGAGAGTATATGTGATCTTTCCAGGAAAGATCACGAGAAAAGGAAATGCCAAGAATGTTAAGAGAATAGGAAGGATTGAGTTGTACATCGTTGAAGGTAAGGGGATAGTCTATTGAAGAGCGTGACGAGTAGACAGATGAAGGAACTGAGTTTTTGAGGTATTGAAAAACAAAAGATTTTCGTTGCCCCATTCAGAGATCAGGTGTACCAGAGCCGTTCCACGCAAAGCATTGAGTGTGTGTGTTGAGAGGGATGCTTTGTGAAGCGGGTAGAAAAGTGAAGAGTGGAATCATCAGCATAGGAGTGGATAGGACAGGAAGTTGGACTTTATAGATGATTGACAAATAAAAGAAAAAAAAGAGGGTGACAGGACAGAGCCTTCAGGAACAACGCTATTTATAGCTTTAGGAGAAGAACAGTGGCAATCTACAACCGCAACTATAGATCGTCCAGAAAGGAAATTAGAGATGAATGATAGAAACCGAAGGAGGGTAGTTTGGAAATTAAATATTTGTGCCACTCTTATGAAAATTTTTTGATGTGTCTATCGCGATAACAAAAGTTTCACCGAAATTCCGAAAGGAGGATAACCAAGAGTCAGAGAGATATGCAAGAAGATCGCCAGTTGAGCGTCCCTTGCGGAACCTATACTGATGACCTGAAAGAAGATTGCGAGAAGAGAGGTGTTTAAGAATCTATCCTATTAAGAAGAGATTCAAGAACTAGAAAGGCAAGAAATGAAAGCAATTGGACGATAGTTGGATAGTCGAGAGCGGTCACCCTTCTTTGGGACAGACTGAATGAAAGCGAACTTCCAACAGGAAGGAAAAGTACCAGATGAAAAACAAAGACGAGTTTGCCTAGGCAGGGTGTCAGCACAGAAGCGGAGTTCTTGAGAACAACAGGAGGGATACCATCAGGACCGTACGCCTTCCTAGAGTTGAGCTCAGATAGGGCAAAAAAATAACATATTTGGAAGAGATTCTAATTTGAGACATAATTAATTCAGTAGTAGTTGGAGATGGAGGAACATCCCCGGAATCGTTGGAGTGAGTTGGAGGCGAAAATTTGAGCGAGGAGTTTAGCTTTATCAAGAGAAGAGACTACTAAACCGTTGGAGTTTTTCTCGGATGAAAGAATTTTTGGCGAGTCGAAGAACAGATTCTGCACGATTCCCGGCAGAAATATAAGCTGTGTGAGTGAGGAGTTGGATAGCGACGGTACCTTCTGAAAGCCTGCTTTCTGTTGCGGATGGCATAGAACAAGTAAGGTTAAACCAAAGTTTTTCCATTAGTAGTAGGAATAGGAAATAGAATGTACTACTACTACACGCGCGAGAGAATCACTTCCGCGATATGCTCAGTGCACTCGGAGTGGCCTCGGCCACGGAAGCAGTAATCATTCTATGGGAAATCAGAGTTGTAAGCTAGTTCACCGAGGATGTTAGTGAAATAGGAGGAAAGCCAGAGGTGGTGGTGAACATTGAAATCTCCTAAAATGGAGATTTCAGCAAAAGGAAATTGGAATAGAATATATTCCACTTTGAAAGTGAGGTTGTCGAAGAATTTTGGATAGTCAGTTGAATTTGGAGAAAGGTAGACAGGTACAGAAAAGGGGTTGTTGCCAGTCGTCCCAAACACCCGAGTTTCAGTGAGGAAGAGAAGGTGAGGTTTAAAGGAGGAGAGGTGGTGGTGGTGGTCAACAGATTGAAAATTTAAGGGACGTCACGAATGTTGCAGTTTATGAAAAGTGAATCAGGCGGAGGTTCGCAACATCTCGAATGGCGGTAACAGAACCAGCCCTGCTGCCGGGTGTGCGTTCCAGGTATCAGCATCGGGGAGCCAGAACTGGGGACATTTATGGTCCCCTCTCTAGGGGACTCCGAGGCTTTAAAAAGATTGTGTAGTATGCAAGATGAATGTGGTGAGAGAAGTGTGTGTGTGTGTTTGAGAGCGTGCTGGGCTGCTCACAGGAGAGGTGAGATACGGCAAAAGATCAGCTAATGAGGATAATGATAGGAGAAGACCGATTTACATTGTCTTGCTTGTTCTCGTGATGAAATCTTGATACCCATGGGTAAAATGAGTACCTTTAAATCCTTTGGTGTAGATAACTTCACCCGTTGAGTTCTTAACTTACTCAGGCTGGGAGCGCACGTAGGTGCGTCTCGAAACTATTACCAAAGGGATTGGTAGCCGGCTAATGTGACTCCTGTCTTCTAGAAAGGAGACAAGAAGTTACCTGGCAACTACAGGCCTATCAGTTGAACATTTACCTAGACAAGCTTTTAGAATCATGATTACTGCCATGTTGGTAGATCATTCGGAATTACACAACCTGTTAACTGATTCCCAATGTGGTTTCCGTAACCGTAGATCCTACTTTAACTTGTTGGAGTTCTTTCTCATAATGGTTTCCGAATACGATCGCTCTGGGGCAATAGTCGTAGTATACTTGCACTTCAGTAAAAGCTTTCGACAAAGTGCCACATAAGCGATTTAAGATAAAGATAAGGGCCTTTGGTATAACTAATACTGTGGTCACACGGATCGAGCACTGGCTAAGCGATAGGGAATAGAGGGTGGTGGTAAACTATGAAGCCTCAGGGTGGACACCAGTAACAAATGGAGTTCCGCAAGTTCTGTACTCGGACAGCTTTTATTCATTACTTACGTAAACGATATAAATGTTGGTATATTAAGCACCATTTCAAAATTCGCTAGTAACACCGTTAGGTTCTCGCGTGAGCAGTGCGGAAGGTGTCCTGAAAATTCAAAATGACTTAGATCGGGTCGCTGAATAGTTGACCACACGGCAAACACCTTTTAACGTAGATAAACGCAAAGCGATGCACATAGGATCCCGAAACCCATATGCTAACTATTCATTGCAATGATTTCCAGTTTTCCAAACATTGCGTTGAAGTTCGGACGAGGTGTAATAAAATGTTGGGTTCTCGTACCGGAGCAAAGATGTTAGTCTTCCTCTCGACAACGCGTTGTTTAGGTCCCCACCTCGAGTGTGCTGCGCAATGCTAGCCCCCCCCCCATACATACAAGAGCTCGAAAATATTCACGCCATAGCGACGAAACTAATCCCAGTCGTCCATCACAAATCGTACGATCTTAGGTTCGCTGATCTTAATTTAGCTTCCTTAGAAAAGCGTCGGCTCAGAGGCGAACTCATCCACATTTTTAAACTTTTAGACGATCGACACCTTTGATTGTTTTAAACCTTTTTACGTTAGGTTTGGTGCTGCTTGCTCTCCTTAAAGGTGTAGGCATACAGTTAAAGAGTTCAGAAGAGCAGTGTCCGTTATAATGGCGATAGTAAAGAGAGAGCGAGGCAACATTGCGGCGAAAAGAGAGGGATTGGAGACGGTAAGAGGCGGTGAATTGACGAGACGAAAAGCCCACGATTGTAAACGAACTGAAACGGGGCAATACGGATATTTGCGGACATTCCTTTAATGTAATGATGGGGTTGTTTAACCTCCTTGGCGTCAACATCTAAAGTCATAAGAGTCTCTCGTACAAAGAAATGGCTAAGCGACAAAAGTGAAAACGCTTTATAAAGTTGTATCAATTTGAAAGTGACGTTACTTTGGAACTCTTGAAGTTATTTCGTCGAAATGTCTTCAAAAGCTCAAAATTTTTCTTTCAAATTTGGTCCAACTTTTAACTGCGTTTCCTGGCGTTTTTTACTTTTGTCGCTTGGCCATTTCTTCCTACGAGGGACTCGTATGACGGAAGGGACCTAGTAAAGCTTTATACGTGGGATCCGAACCACGGGTTGCTACATAGTACGGACGCGGAGGACGGTCTCCCATCCAACTACGTACTGTACTATCCGACCCGTGTCGTTTAACTTCACTGATGAACGGGAAGTGGTGTTACAACATTGGCTACGACGTAGCTCATGGACATTTTTTCACGTATAAGATTGTCACATATTGGAATAGGCTTCTTCCTGAAGTCTTTTCTAGCCGCTCCGTCAATATGTTCAAGAACAATGTTGACCAAGTGTTAAATGATCTCCCTGAGATAAAATCGATGTTCAAATGTATGTATATATATATGTGTGTGTGTGTTTTTTTTCAGTTTTCAACTGTTCTATAAAATTACCTTTTTTCTCTGCAAATTGACTATTTTTTTTCTTATTTCCAAACCTCTCCATTTTGGGTGACGGGGGTAAGATGAGGAAGAGGGGAGCGCCTTCCTGCTTTGCTGTGCTAATTCCTCTTTCTTGACTGTTCTGCGGCCCAATGAAAGATGTGTGCGCCACCTCGAGTCGACTGTAAAACTGTTGTGGCTCCCTGTTTTCCTTATGCACACACACACACACACACACACACACACACACACACACACACACACACACACACACAATAAAGTTGTATATTTTCAGGGCACGGGTGAGACGGTGAGAGTGGTGTCCATGGACAAAGATTTCCACGTGGATTGCTACGTCTGTGAGGTAGTGTGCGCGCGCTTTCTTTACTGGACCGAGATTAGTTGCCGTTTTCATATTACAGACTGATTTTACAGCCGAAGGCATAAAGACGAATTTAATGCAACATTGAGTGCCAACGAGTTGACTTGTCTTTCCCCTCAGAATTGCGGTGTGCAGTTAACGGACGAACCTGAGCAGCGGTGTTACCCACTTGAGGGGCACCTGTTCTGTCGCGCCTGTCATATTCATAAACTTCATTCACTAGGAAGGACCCCGTCTGGTATGCAGGTGAGTGATGACCACTTCTCACTGCTGGTGTTGTCGCGCCTGTGAGGATAAGCAAAATCGATTCTACGTTCGTGTTTAGGAGCGGGTATTATAATAGGTCGCCCGTTAAATCAAAAGGGCATACCATCATACTCTCAAATGCGCTCCCATCCTCAAATTCTGTACTGAATCTAGTTATTATAATTGTTATATATATATATATATATATTATATATATATATATATATTATATATATATATATATATCCCCGCAAGGGGGTTCTAAGCTCGTGCTCTTGAGTGCTCTTTGTGCTCGTTTGTACGTGCTTGTTCCTGGAGGTTTCACGTGCGCCCTCCCGGCCCTAGCACCCAAGGATGATGGGGCTCGACCCTGCAGTCCTTGTCATCCTTGGTCTTTTTCCACTTCGACTGTCCCCTCCACCCTTTCTTTTTCCTCTGTCTTTCCTCTCACCTTTTCTTTGTTTTTCCGCTGAGATATGCCCTTTAAATAGAGGCGAATCGGTTCTTCCTGAACTAAAAAAACAAAAAAATATATATATATA
>JAJOZX010001997.1:352500-367500 GCA_023014485.1 Bathynomus jamesi
CACGCGCGATTCACAAACGAGCTGCGATGTGTATTGAGGCCGAGGGTAGTCATTTTGAACAGTTTTCTGATACAAGAAATTATTATTTTTAAGTGTAAAAGAAAAGTTTTCTTAGTATTTTGGATTGTTTTTTTTTGATCATTGATTCTGTTATTAAAAGTTTTATTATTATTATTAGCTGAAGAAAGCAGTTAAAATTCTTTATATTCCACCACAAAATTACATCTATTAGCGCGGCTACGTTGAGCTGATGAATCTAAGTGGTGTTCCTGTCATATAGCTTATAACGCCTCTATGCGAGTTGTTACTTTAATTAAGAAGAAGTCGGGACGGACAACCAATATATATTCCATCTTTACAAAGAGAACCAGTAAATTCTTAAATTAGTCCAGACTACTACAAAAGTGGAAATGGGTCCTTGAGTTTAAAGAAAAATCCCGCAATTGAAGTAATCGTTAAACCAAAAATAAAATTCTTCTCTGAAAAGGACTGTTAAAGGTTTTGAAATGTCTTTCGTAAGTGGAGTACTTAAAGTTACGAGGTAGGGCATCGATAAGTAAGTTTTTGCTTCGTTTAGGGAGAGTAATAATTATAGCCGCTTTTGACGATAAATTTAAGTGTGTTAGATACGACTGACTCCAATTAATTCATAGAAAATCCCTTACTCTTAAGATAAGGTTTCGGAAAACAAAGGTATAGAACAGGGGTGGCCAACCTTTTACATTTCATTCGCCAATTTTTTTACGCATGAGTTCAGATGCGCCATACAAGTCTTGTACCCCCATTCACTTCTTGTATAAAATATGTTAATATAGATATATTTAGCATTTTTACATGATATAATGATTTAATATAAAAACAATGTAAACATTACTTACCTTAATGAGACTTTTGAGTCTGTTTTGATTTCACCAAGCTTTTAATGTTTGGAGTTAAATTAGTTACTGAGAGCAGCAGAGAATTCAATGCACCACTTCTAATCATCCAATGCGCCATAGGTTGGCCACCCCTGGACTAAGAGGCTATGTGGAACTTAAGTGGATATACGCGAGGTCGTATTGAATTAGTTTTAAATAGTTAAGGGCAAAATCTATACAAATTTATACCCACTCGGTAAAAGTACCTTTTTTATATGCATTAGTAGAAAAAAAGTGATATTTTCTCCTCTGTGTGATTGATATATCTAAGAATGGTAAAGAACCATTATTAGTTTTATATTTAACAGTAAATGAAGTAGCATCGGGATGTAAATCAATAATAAAATAGTGGAAGGAGTTGGCGCTTTTTTTCTTAATTTTAAGGACCCAATTCCACTTTTGATTAGGTTTGGACTAATGAATTTACTTCTCTTCTTTGTAAAGATAGAATATACAGGGTGTCCCAGAAGTCTGGACTCGTAGGGAGGACATTATATTTTTAAAGTGAAACAAACGCATTTCTAATGTCAGTTTTACATATTTTAGGGAAGAAAATACTCTCATGGCTCAGTATACCAATGAATAGAAGGTGGCATACGCGTTTCTGGAAACGTGTAGCAATACCAGTTCCAGTTTCTCTTCATTGGTATACTGAGCCATCAGGGTACTTTCTTTCCTGAAATATATAAACTGACATTAGAAATGTTTGCTTCACTTTAAAAATATAATGTCTATTTTCCTTAAGAGTCCAGGCTTCTGGGGGACACTGTGCAAGTGTACATTGGTTGTGCGTCCAGACTTCTTAAAGTAAGAGGACAGGAACAGCTCTTACTGAGAATCATCAGCGTAGCCACGCTAATAGATGTAAATATGAATGCTTTTTACACACACACACACACACACACACACACACACACACACACACACACAGTGTATGCCCGGTTACGTTAATTGTACGCCCTTGACGATTGGTTAGGTTAAGTCGCGATATTTTCGTTAGCTTATAGCGTTCAACATCCCCCCCGGCAACGCCGGGTCGCTCCGCTAGTATATATATATATATATATATATATAATATATATATATATATATATATATATTACCAAAAGTATTCGGACACCCCGCCACAAATACGGATTGTGGACTAGCGCATGCGCAGTGGCTTGAAAAGTCCTCAATATAAAGCCTGTATGTCTGCCTGGGCAGTAGCAGGGGATTAGGCGCCAGTATGCCGCGTGGAGCGGAAATTAGACTTTTAACGTGGGATGGTGGTTGGATGCCACATCAGTACCCTTTCTGTGCGCGCAACTGCGAGCCGTCTGAACATTCCGAAAGTTACTGTAGCGGATGTTATTCAAAGATGGAAGGCTGAAGGTACCACTACAACAAAAAATGGTCTGGATGGCCTCACAAACTCACGGAACGTGGTCGAAGAGCCTTACGGAGGAGTGTTCGTACCTCACGCACTTCGTCTGTGGCAAACATCACGGCGGAGGTGCAACGGACGATGGAAACATCTGTCAGCACGTCAGCTGTTCGTAGGGAGCTGCATAGACTTGGATTTCATGGCAGGGCAGCTGCGCACAAGCCCAATATCACCGCCACAAATGCAGAACGCCGATTGGAGTGGTGTCGTGCTCGACGTTCATGGACTCTAGAGCAGTGGCAGAGTGTGGTATGGAGTGATGAATCGCGCTACACATTGTTTCGTTCTGATGGACGTGTGTGGGTGTGGCGATTGCCTGGAGAACGCTTCTTGCGGGACTGTATCGTCCCGACTGTAAAGTTCGGTGGAGGTTCTGTGATGGTATGGGGCTGTTTCAGCTGGATGGGACATGGTCCATCCATTAGTTGTCGTGCCGGAAACCATAAAGTCCAAGACCTATCCGGATATTTTTTTGCATAATTCTGCGCTCCTACGCTCTGGCAGTACCTACTATGGTAATGGGCCATGCCAGTATCAGCACGACAATGCTCCATGTTATACCGCAAAGTGCAGACAGGACTGGTTTATGGATAACAATGTCGAGAAGTTGGACTGGCCGGCTCAGAGTCCGGACCTTAACCCCATTGAACACTTTTGGGAAGAATTGGAGCGCCGCATCAGACTTCGGCCAAACCGGCCTTCTTCCAAACCATCTGGGAGTGGCTTTGCAAGAGGAATGGAGGAGTATTCCGATAGACGCCTACCGGAAGTTGGTTGAAAGTATGCCAAGGAGATTTGAGGCTGTCATTTTGCAACTACCTATGCGTGTCCGAATACTCTTGGTAAAAAAAAAAATATATATATATTAGTGGTGCACCGATTAATCGGTATCGGCACCTGGCATGCCGATTAATCGGCATTTTGCCGATATCACGAAAATACCTGGCATGCCGATTAATCGGCATGCCAGGTGCCGATACCGATTAATCGGTGCACCACTAATAAATAAAATATTTATTTATTTATTTATTTATGGTTTGCTCCCGCCCGAATTGTTCATTCTGACGAAGGTCAAGCTTTTCACTCCACCTTAGACCTACAGTTGTTTAACGTGTGGAATCCGAACCACGCTCCACCAGTAGCCCAGCGTCTAAACCACGAGGCCACCCAGGGTATCCATTTATTTACCAACCACTTTTTTCCTTCTTATTGTGTGGAAGGATGAACAGCTGGGTTTTGCTGCACGCCGGCTGCCGTCACCGGGTCTCGATCCCGGGGCCGATGGATTCATAGTCAGCGACGCTAACCACTACACCACCGAAGCGCATATATATATAATTTTTTTTTTTTCGCAAAATGCACATCACACATTTTGGCTGGCATGTATGACCACGTGGCAATACCGTTTCCCGTTAGGTCAGTGAAGCTAGTGACGTTGGGTATGTTCAATAGTTGGATGGGTGATCCCCCCCTCCGCGTTTATATGATATCGACTATCGACCCGCGGGAGGTTCGCATCCCGCGGGAAAAGCCACACGTCCCTCTCACGTGACCTTTATTAAACCGTTATAGAGGAGGCTAAGCTAGACGAAACGTTGTTATATCATTAGTGATGCACCCTCCAGATTGTTCCTGGGACCGTCCAGAATGCATATATGCTTATTTAACACAGTTAAATCGCAAATTATGCCAGAAACGTGTTATTTTTACTACATATTGAAACAAGCGAGTAGTTTGGCTGGCTAAAATATCTCTCTCTCTCTCTCTCTCTCTCTCACGCGTAATGGCCTGACCAGCCCCCTGCGACCGTTCTTTGGTGACCAATTGATGGTACTTGGCTGTACTGCTCTGAGGTGAGAGAGCTTTACTGCCCAGCTGGCTGCCAGGCCAGCGTAAAGTCTCGGGCGTAGCCTCTGGGTCTGGTGGGATATCCCTTGAACACTGGATTCTAAGAGTCTGGCCGCTTGTGAGTGACTAGTAAGACTTAGTAAGGGGCTGCATCTCACTGTCGCTCCTGGCGGAAAATCCGTGACGCTTGCGTCGCGAGTGTTTGTCAGTTGGTAGCTGCGACACGTTTGGGACGGTCCGGCCCTGGGGAGACCTTTGGTCGGTGCGGCAGCAGGAGAGGTGTAGTCTTCTGGAAGGAATGAACGCCACTTGCAAAAAGGCGGATGCGTCTACGCGCGGGATGAATTCACCCCCCCCCCCCCCCTTTTATATACTGGTCATAACGTTTTTGGATAGTTTTCATTGCTAGAACGCTTTATCTTATTCAGAGTATTCAGAAAAAACAAAAAAAAAAGAAAATATGGCAGGGCCAGCTAAATTGAAAGCAGAATGCTTTAAATGTAAAGTTAATCATTGGTGCGTAGACTTCCCAGAGGGTAGTATCAGCGATATCACATCCCTTAGTGTATGTTTGTTTTGTAAACTTAGAGACAACCACGAAAAGGAAGTTAAAGAGCTAAAGGAATTAGTAAAAAAGCTTGAAGCTAGGGTCGTAGCACTGGAAATCCAACCCAGTGGACAAGATCAAATTAAAAACACACCAGCAGATTCAAACTGTAAGATTAAGTATCTAGAACAAAGGGAGGGCTCAAAGAAGGGGCTGATAGAGAAGGGTGGGAAGGGATCGATAGAGAAGGGTGGGAGGGGCCAATGAAGAAAAAGGGTGGCCTGCTGATGGCCCAAAGAAACCGAAGGATGTAGCTACCTGTCGGGGTGGGTCGGGTGGTGTAACTGCGTGTATGGGTGGCGACGGGTTTCGAAAGGTCTCGGGCAAGAAGGCTGCGAAGCCGAAGCCTGAGACCCCAGTTGCCCCTGTCAAGACCTCTAACCGCTTTAGTCTCCTGTGCTCGAAGGAGGAAGACACCGTTTTGATTGGGGACTCGCAGATCAGGGGCCAGGAGAAGTACTTTGCTTCTGCAAACCGGGATGGGAGGAAGGTAAGGTGCTTACCTGGGCGGGGAACGGCGCACTTAAGGAAGGAGGTAGAGAAGGTGCGCGTGGCTAGTCGGAGGACTGCGATCGTTGTCCACGCTGGTGGCAATGACCTGTTCCTCAAAGGCGGTGGGGTAGGTCTTACAGAAGGGATCATCACCGAGATCATGTCTCTTGCGGATGATCTAAAACTGAAGACAGACAGGGGAATGTTAATGGGTATTTTACCGCGAATGAATGCCAGTGACCACGCGCTCAGTAAGGTCATTGGCATCAATGAGAGGGTACAAGACTTGTGCGTTCCGCTGGGCGTGAAGTTTATTGACCCCTTCGATGCATTTTCGGGTAGGTGGGACCTTTACCAGAGGGATGGTGTCCACCTCAATAACAAGGGTAAAGGTGTGCTAGGCGCGCTGCTCGACCGGCACCTATACAGAATGGTGAGGTCGAGGCCCCCACCGGGGAGAGATGAGGATGAGCCGGTGGCGGACGTACCTTCAACTGAAGGTGCGTCGAAGTACAGGTGGGTGACCCTCCTCCTACGTTGGAGGGGGCTCAGTCTCCTGCGGAAGTTGCCCCCTCGTTAGTGAGGGGCTCTTCAACTCCCGACAGCCCTGGCTGTTCGGGAAACGGGTCGTGCTAGGGGGCGGTCAGAATAGGGAAGGCTCCCTCCGTGCAATGCTTTTTAATGCTAGGTCAATTAGAACAAGTTTTGCGAGCTACGGGCGCTCTTAGCATCAGAATACCAGGATATCGTTGCTATCACCGAGTCCTGGATTCATACTGATCGTAGGGAATACGTTGGGGAGTTCGAAATTCCCGGGTATAGAATGTTTCGCAAAGACCGCACCCGTGGGGAGGGGGGTGGGGTACTAATATACGTCAGAGACACGTTGAGTCCGGTTGACTGCCAGTTCCGGTCGGAACGGGAGCTGCTTGGCGTCGATCTGAACGTGGGAGGGACGAACTATAGGTTAATCTTGGTGTACAGACCTCCGCATCTCCTCCTCGAGGAGGATACAGCCCTGTACACCGAACTCAGTAGCCTGCTAGGGGATAGGGTGTGTGTAGTTTTAGGAGACTTCAACTGTCGCGGCATAAAGTGGGAAAACAGGACTGCCGATGCTGAAGGGAGGAGGCTAGTTGACTTTGCTGATGAGAACTTCCTCACTCAGTGGGTCAACGAGCCTACACGAGGCGAAAGCGTTCTAGACTTAGTGTTCACGACCGAAGACAACCTCGTCACTGGCCTCACCGTTGACGAATCGTTGGGCGGGAGTGATCACAGTCTTATTAGGTTCCGTGTGTGCGTCCCTTGGGTGAAGCGTAGTAACTCGAGAGGCAGTAAGCTCGATCTCCGGCGGGCGAACTTTGTTAGCCTCAGGGATAGCGTAGGAGATATGGGGTTAGAGGTCGGCGGCGATGTTGATGGAGTGTGGAGTGCATTCCGGGACGAGTTTATGGTGCTGCAGTCTGCTGCCATACCCTCAAAACCGGTCACCCCTGCTTCAACGCAGCCTAAGTGGTTCAATCGTGACATCGCTTCGGCTATCCGAAATAGGAAAGTAGCGTATAGGAGGGCGAAGGCCAATCGTTCCCAAGAACACTGAGCGTATGTCCGCCTGTGTAGGGAAGTGAAGGCGAAGGTTAGGCTAGCGAAACGTAACGAAGAACTACGGGTGGCAAGCCTCTGCAAGGGGAACCCTAAGGAGTTCTTCAGTTATGTTAATAGTAGAAAGCCCATTAGAAGCATGATAGGTCCGTTAAAGGACGGAAGCGGCGTTCTGCGGACCTCGGACGCGGACATCGCCAATGTGCTTAATGAGTACTTTGCGGGAGTGTTCACCAGGGAGGACACCCGCATCATCCCCGAGCCAGGTGAGGCACGAAGGTGCTGGCCTGGATAATGTTCGATGTACCGCGACAGTCGTTGCCGATAGAATAGACAAACTGAGCGCGTTTAAGGCTCCTGGGCCAGACCAGTTTCTCCCAGTGTTGCGGGAGTGCGCGACCAGGTGCTCCCCACCTGGCTACAATCTTCAACAAATCGTTGGAGACGGGCCAGGTGCCTGGTGACTGGAGGGAAGCCAACGTGACCCCTATCTTTAAGAAAGGGGATCACGAAAGTCCAGGGAACTATCGTCCCATTAGTCTCACTTCAGTTGTAGGTAAATTATTAGAGAGGATAATAGCGGATAGGATCGTTGACCATTTGGATTCCTACAAGCTGCTTGGGGACTCCCAACATGGGTTTAGACGGCATAGGTCGTGTCTCACCAACTTGCTCGAGTTTTTCCACGTCATGTTGAGTGAGTACGATAAGAGTAGGGCGATTGATATACTTTATCTCGACTTTCAGAAAGCCTTTGATAAGGTACCTCACCGCCGGCTAATGGCGAAAGTGCGCGCGCTGGGTATCGGTGGGGAAATAGGTAGGTGGATTGAAAACTGGCTGAAGAATAGGCGGCAGAGGGTTGTAATTAAAGGGCTAGTTCGGGTTGGGCCTCGGTCACTAGTGGGGTTCCTCAGGGTTCCGTTTTGGGGCCGCTGTTGTTTATCATTTACATAAATGATATCGACGGTGGCATCGTCAGTCGGATCGCCAAATTCGCTGATGACACCAAGCTTGGGGCCAATGTTGGGACGCCCGAAGCGATCGAGGAACTGCGTGCGGACCTAGGTAGGATAGGAGAGTGGTCCGAAAAATGGCAAATGCCGTTTAACTTGGGTAAATGCAAAGTGATGCACATTGGCTACGCCAATCCCAAGTCACTACTCGATGTTGGGTAGTAATATCGAGGTGACTGATTTAGAAAAGGACTTGGGTGTGCTAATTAGCAGCGACCTTAAGTTTACGAAACAGTGTGTAGAGGTGGAAAAGAAAGCCCAGAAACTATTGGGTTATATCAGGAGGCAATTTCAGTTTCGGAACAAGGAGATTGTGCTCTCGCTGTACAATTCCCTTGTTCGGCCGCACCTGGAGTATGCTGTGCAGTTCTGGTCGCCCACCCTCAGGAAAGATATTGAGAGGCTGGAGCGAGTGCAGGCGAGGGCCACAAAGTTAATCCCTTCCGTTAGGCATATGGGCTACAATCGACGGTTACGCGCCCTGAACTTGTTTTCGCTTGAAACTCGGAGGCTGCGCGGTCAACTGATCGAGGTTTTCAAGCTCTTACGCGGGTTCAACGATGTCGATTTTAGAAGTATGTTTAGTTTAAATGATAACCCAACTCGCAACAATGGTTGGAAGTTGGATTTGAAACGGTTTAGGACTAGTGTATGTGGGAATTACTTTACGTATAAGATCTGTGACACATGGAACAGGTTACCTTCGGAAGTTGTGAACAGTTCCTCTGTGGATCAGTTCAAGAAAAGGGTAGACGAAATCTTGCACACTATTTGAGTGTGTAAAGACATTTAGGACCTCAGTCTGCGGAAATTTCTTTTCCTATAAATAGTTAATATCTGGAACCAACTTCCCTCAGAGGTTGTTTCCAGTCAAAGTGTAAATGTGTTTAAAAATAGGCTAGACAAAGTACTGAATACTCTCATAGTTTAAGACTAAAACATAAGAAAACTCTGCAGGAGATCGCTTGCACGGTGTCTCTGTGAGCAAGCTAAATATAGAGCTATTGATATATTCTCCACCTTCCTGTAAAATTTCCTTGGCTACTTTTCCAGGGTCAAGGTATTTTCTTCAACCTTTTTCCGTACCTGCCTCTGGCAGGGAGGGAGCGGAGGGTGGGGAGAGAGCCTTCTACTTTTCTATCCAGTTTTCTACTACTGCTAGGATAGTTGAAAAAAAATAAACTTTACAAAATTTTCCCTGGCACCCGTTGCCATTGGTACCTCATCGGTATGGGCCGCAAGGCCTTTTGAGGTACTTTTCCTTGTAACACACTCTACGCGCGGGGTGAATTCACCCCCCCCCCCTTTTTTATATACTGGTCAGAACGTTTTTGGAGTTTTCATTGCTAGAACGCTTTATCTTATTCAGAGTATTCAGAAAAAAAAAAAAAAAGAGAAAATATGGCAGGGCCAGCTAAATTGAAAGCAGAATGCTTTAAATGTAAAGTTAATCATTGGTGCGTTGACTTCCCTGAGGGTAGTATCAGCGATATCACATCCCTTAGTGTATGTTTGTTTTGTAAACTTAGAGACAACCACGAAAAGGAAGTTAAAGAGCTAAAGGAATTAGTAAAAAAGCTTGAAGCTAGGGTCGTAGCACTGGAAATCCAACCCAGTGGACAAGATCAAACTAAAAACACACCAGCAGATTTAAACTGTAAGATTAAGTATCTAGAACAAAGGGAGGGCGCAAAGAAGGGGCTGATAGAGAAGGGTGGGAAGGGGCCTACTGATGGCCCAAAGAAACCGAAGGATGTAGCTACCAGTCGGGGTGGGTCGGGTGGTGTAACTGCGTGTATGGGTGGCGACGGGTTTCGAAAGGTCTCGGGCAAGAAGGCTGCGAAGCCGAAGCCTGAGACCCCAGTTGCCCCTGTCAAGACCTCTAACCGCTTTAGTCTCCTGTGCTCGAAGGAGGAAGACACCGTTTTGATTGGGGACTCGCAGATCAGGGGCCAGGAGAAGTACTTTGCTTCTGCAAACCGGGATGGGAGGAAGGTAAGGTGCTTACCTGGGCGGGGAACGGCGCACTTAAGGAAGGAGGTAGAGAAGGTGCGCGTGGCTAGTCGGAGGACTGCGATCGTTGTCCACGCTGGTGGCAATGACCTGTTCCTCAAAGGCGGTGGGGTAGGTCTTACAGAAGGGATCATCACCGAGATCATGTCTCTTGCGGATGATCTAAAACTGAAGACAGACAGGGGAATGTTAATGGGTATTTTACCGCGAATGAATGCCAGTGACCACGCGCTCAGTAAGGTCATTGGCATCAATGAGAGGGTACAAGACTTGTGCGTTCCGCTGGGCGTGAAGTTTATTGACCCCTTCGATGCATTTTCGGGTAGGTGGGACCTTTACCAGAGGGATGGTGTCCACCTCAATAACAAGGGTAAAGGTGTGCTAGGCGCGCTGCTCGACCGGCACCTATACAGAATGGTGAGGTCGAGTCCGGGGAGATGATGGGCCCCCACCGGGGAGAGATGAGGATGAGCCGGTGGCGGACGTACCTTCAACTGAAGGGTGCGTCGAAGTACAGGTGGGTGACCCTCCTCCTACGTTGGAGGGGGCTCAGTCTCCTGCGGAAGTTGCCCCCTCGTTAGTGAGGGGCTCTTCAACTCCCGACAGCCCTGGCTGTTCGGGAAACGGGTCGTGCTAGGGGGCGGTCAGAATAGGGAAGGCTCCCTCCTGCAATGCTTTTTAATGCTAGGTCAATTAGGAACAAGTTTTGCGAGCTACGGGCGCTCTTAGCATCAGAATACCAGGATATCGTTGCTATCACCGAGTCCTGGATTCATACTGATCGTAGGGACTACGTTGGGGAGTTCGAAATTCCCGGTATAGAATGTTTCGCAAAGACCGCACCCGTGGGGAGGGGGTGGGGTACTAATATACGTCAGAGACACGTTGAGTCCGGTTGACTGCCAGTTCCGATCGGAACGGGAGCTGCTTGGTGTCGATCTGAACGTGGGAGGGACGAACTATAGGTTAATCTTGGTGTACAGACCTCCGCATCTCCTCCTCGAGGAGGATACAGCCCTGTACACCGAACTCAGTAGCCTGCTAGGTGATAGGGTGTGTGTAGTTTTAGGAGACTTCAACTGTCGCGGCATAAAGTGGGAAACAGGACTGCTGATGCTGAAGGGAGGAGGCTAGTTGTCTTTGCTGATGAGAACTTCCTCACTCAGTGGGTCAACGAGCCTACACGAGGCGAAAGCGTTCTAGACTTAGTATTCACGACCGAAGACAACCTCGTCACTGGCCTCACCGTTGACGAATCGTTGGGCGGGAGTGATCACGGTCTGATTAGGTTCCGTGTGCGCGTCCCTCGGGTGAAGCGTAGTAACTCGAGAGGCAGTAAGCTCGATCTCCGGCGGGCGACTTTGTTAGCCTCAGGGATAGCGTAGGTGAGATGGGGTTAGAGGTCGGCGGCGATGTTGAGGGGTGTGGAGTGCATTCCGGGACGAGTTTATGGTGCTGCAGTCTGCTGCCATACCCTCAAAACCGGTCACCTGCTTCAACGCAGCCTAAGTGGTTCAATCGTGACATCGCTTTGGCTATCCGAAATAGGAAAGTAGCGTATAGGAGGGCGAAGGCCAATCGTTCCCACGAGAACACTGAAGCGTATGTCCGCCTGTGTAGGGAAGTGAAGGCGAAGGTTAGACTAGCGAAACGTAACGAAGAACTACGGGTGGCAAGCCTCTGCAAGGGGAACCCTAAGGAGTTCTTCAGTTATGTTAATAGTAGAAAGCCCATTAGAAGCATGATAGGTCCTAAAGGACGAAGCGGCGTTCTGCGGACCTCCGACGCGGACATCGCTAATGTGCTTAATGAGTACTTTGCGGGAGTGTTCACCAGGGAGGATACCCGTCATCCCCGAGCCAGGCGTGAGGCACGAAGGTGCTGGCCTGGATAGTGTTCGATGTACCGCGACAGTCGTTGCCGATAGAATAGACAAACTGAGCGCGTTTAAGGCTCCTGGGCCAGACCAGTTTCTCCCCAGAGTGTTGCGAGAAGTGCGCGACGAGGTGGCTCCCCACCTGGCTACAGTCTTCAACAAATCGTTGAGATGGGCCAGGTGCCTGGTGACTGGAGGGAAGCCAACGTGACCCCTATCTTTAAGAAAGGGGATCACGAAAGTCCAGGGAACTATCGTCCCATTAGTCTCACTTCAGTTGTAGGTAAATTATTAGAAGGGATAATAGCTGATAGGATCGTTGACCATTTGGATTCCTACAAGCTGCTTGGGGACTCCCAACATGGGTTTAGACGGCATAGGTCGTGTCTCACCAACTTGCTCGAGTTTTTCCACGTCATGTTGAGTGAGTACGATAAGAGTAGGGCGATTGATATACTTTATCTCGACTTTCAGAAAGCCTTTGATAAGGTACCTCACCGCCGGCTAATGGCGAAAGTGCGCGCGCTGGGTATCGGTGGGGAAATAGGTAGGTGGATTGAAAACTGGCTGAGGAATAGGCGGCAGAGGGTGGTAATTAAAGGGGCTAGTTCGGGTTGGGCCTCGGTCACTAGTGGGGTTCCTCAGGGTTCCGTTTTGGGGCCACTGTTGTTTATCATTTACATAAATGATATCGACGGTGGCATCGTCAGTCGGATCGCCAAATTCGCTGATGACACCAAGCTTGGGGCCAATGTTGGGACGCCCGAAGCGATCGAGGAACTGCGTGCGGACCTAGGTAGGATAGGAGAGTGGTCCGAAAAATGGCAAATGCCGTTTAACTTGGGTAAATGCAAAGTGATGCACATTGGCTACGCCAATCCCAAGTCGGACTACTCGATGTTGGGTAGTAATATCGAGGTGACTGATTTAGAAAAGGACTTGGGTGTGCTAATTAGCAGCGACCTTAAGTTTACGAAACAGTGCGTAGAGGTGGAAAAGAAAGCCCAGAAACTATTGGGTTATATCAGGAGGCAATTTCAGTTTCGGAACAAGGAGATTGTGCTCTCACTGTACAATTCCCTTGTTCGGCCGCACCTGGAGTATGCTGTGCAGTTCTGGTCGCCCACCCTCAGGAAAGATATTGAGAGGCTGGAGCGAGTGCAGGCGAGGGCCACAAAGTTAATCCCTTCCGTTAGGCATATGGGCTACAATCGACGGTTACGCGCCCTGAACTTGTTTTCGCTTGAAACTCGGAGGCTGCGCGGTCAACTGATCGAGGTTTTCAAGCTCTTACGCGGGTTCAACGATGTCGATTTTAGAAGTATGTTTAGTTTAAATGATAACCCAACTCGCAACAATGGTTGGAAGTTGGATTTGAAACGGTTTAGGACTAGTGTGTGTGGGAATTACTTTACGTATAAGATCTGTGACACATGGAACAGGTTACCTTCGGAAGTTGTGAACAGTTCCTCTGTGGATCAGTTCAAGAAAAGGTTAGACCAAATCTTGCACACTATTTGAGTGTGTACAAAATTTTCCCTGGCACCCGTTGCCATTGGCACCTCCTCGGTATGGGCCGCAAGGCCTTTTGAGGTACTTCTTTTCCTTGTAACTCTCCCCTAGAGAGAGTTAACAAAAATAAATAAATACGACGATTGTCCTCGACAACAAATAGCGAAGCTGATCAGTAGAGTGGCAGAGAGTGTCATCTTTACATAATTTGAAGGGAGAAAAGGAACACTATTGTAAATAAATTGCTTGAATAAACCTGTTACAATTCATTGACTTTTATTATTAGATTGAAAAGTATGGAAATACCGATGATGTCTATTTACTTTTGGCAACGCTCCGTATACCTGTCAAGATTTTAGAAGCGGTTGTTGGGACCTATCCAGTTGCATCATTGCGTTAAATATATTGTTTGGGGTTGTTTAATCTCGTTCGCAACGTCTAAGGTGGCGTAATGGAGGTGATCTACTAAAGTTTTTTACCTCGTATTTAAACCACCCGTCGCTACATCATCTAGAAGCGGAGTGCGGTTCCTAATCGAACCCAATGTCGCTTAACTTCGCTGATCGACAGATGATACTGCTATTGCAGACTCTTTAAATGCACATTTTACTTCAATAGCGGATAAGCTTCGCTCACAATTAATAAATAATGATCACTCACCTCTAGAATATATGCCACCCAGCCCGCTAAATTAATTTTCTTTTGTTCCTGCTACCTCCACTGAGGTCCAGAATATTATTGGTAAATTAAAAAATACAAAAATAACATTCATAACATTCCTGTACCTATACTAGTCAAAAAAAGAAACGCAATTAGCTTGCATATGGTGTAAAATTTAAGTTGTTAGTGGTATCACAGTTTCAAGATTATGGTTAAATGTTTGTTCAAATCTTTTAAAGCCACTTAGTGCATGTTTTTAAACCTGACTAATCCCGGCTAAGACGCCATTTTGTTACAAACAATAAATAGAGATTAAATTGAATGTATTCTTTATGAAGGCATGCATTTTTTCTTTGACTTCACAGAATACACACTGCCCGTTGAGAAAACCAAACTTTTTCCCACGATTGAGGCATGCCACGACTCTGAGAGGTCAACAGAGGTCGTGCCTTGGGCATGTTGGATGCAGGCATGTCTGCTGTCCAAGTTGCACAACGAATGCATGTGCATCCCAGCACAATCTCTAGGCTTGTTAGACGGTACAATGCCACAGGAAGTGTTCAGGACCTGCCAAAACGTGGGCGACCTCGTGTGACGACCCAACGCCAGGATCGCCACATTGTACTGCAGCACCTGCGTCATCGGCAGCGGAATGCTCGTCAGACAGCCAGAGAGACACCTGGTATCCACAACAACAGAATTAGTGACCAGACCGTCAGAAACCAACTCCGTAATGCAGGACTCCGATCCCGCAGGCCTTACAGAGGTCCTTTTCTCACTGATGCAAGAAGGCAACGACGCCTGCAATGGGCCTATCAGCACCGTGACTGGACACAAAGAATGTGGAACCAAGTCCTCTTTTCTGACGAGTCTCGCTTCAGACTGTCCAATTCTGATGGCCGTGTCAGGGTATACAGACGACCAGGGGAGCGATACTCAGATGCTGCAGTAGTGGAGCATGACAGATGGGGAGGACCAAGTGTCATGGTTTGGGCAGGAATTGCCTTTGCTTCAAGAACTGAGCTGGT